>VWZF01005396.1:309358-372715 GCA_013396755.1 Sclerurus mexicanus
CCAGCTTGGGGAGGCCGTAGAGCGGGGGCACCCCGGGGGGCCCGTAGGAGTGGTGGCTGTGGTGGCTTCTGTCGCTGTGGGAGCCGTGGCTGCGCTGGCTCAGCTGGCTGGCGGGCCGGGGGTCCCGGCGAGCGGTGCCGGTGCCGCCGCCGCTCCGCGCCGTGTGCTCCGACTCGCTGCCGCTGCCCCCCGACTTGCGCTCCTTCTCCCTGCCCACGGCTCTCCTGCTGTTCTCGCTGGTGCTCCGGTTCGAGCCGCTGCTCTTGCTCCCTGCGCCCCGCGGAGGGAAGGAGGGGAGGGGAGAGAAGAAGAGGAAAGCAAGGTCATGGTGCTGTCCGTGGTGGGACTCGTGGCCGCGTGCTGGCGGCGGCGGCTCGCGGAGGGGAGCGACGAGGGTCAGCGGGACGAGGCTGACAAGGTGGTGCCATGCACGGGGACACGCAGACACCTCAGAGCTTGCACAGTGAAAGCAGCAGCTAAAACGCGGCTCCCGGCTGGAACCCACCCGCCCCACCAGCAGGAACGGAAGGGCAAAGAGGGTATTTGGGGTCTGACTCAAGCAAATGAGGTTCAGTCTGACTGTAACTGTCTCTGCTTTGCTGCCTTCTGCCTTTCCCAAGAGAAACTCCTTTGCCTTCCCTGTCATCCTTGGTCTCACTGGGCACACTGACACTCAGGGCCAAATCCCTGGGGTTCTGCTTCGGTGGGGAGATTCTTTTAAAATTCCCCACTACGGTGTTCTGTTGTTGGAGAATTCTTTCAACAAGGGTTATTTGTTGAAGCGTTCTACGATGAATCAGTAACAAGCAGGATGTTCCCAGGAGAGGCCACTAAATCATCTTGGGAAAACTATTGCCTCTGGAGTGTCAGCTGAGTTGGTCTTACACACAAGCTTCATTAAACTTCAGAGCTAATTTTATACAGCAGTTGATGGTCTTGCTCTGTTCCCCTAAGAGACAGGCTAGGATGTCAGGACACAGCCCCCAGTTAATTATTTTTTTAAAAAAAACCCAACAAAACAACCCAAGGAACATCTCATTAACTTCCTGCCACCTTAGTGCAAGATGGGCTTCCCAAAGGGGATCCCCACGCAGCAGAACGGGGGACCAGCTTTTGAGCCTGAATGAGCCACTGGAAAACCAGAGCGATTTGGAGCTCCGGGTGACCATCACCCCCTGCCTGCTCCAGCTGACAGGCTGACCTGGTGTGTGCAGGGGGAAGGGGTGAGCAACAACCCCTGCAGAGTGCCACAGATGGAAAACACACACTACAAACTCCCTGGGCCTGAAGTTCTCAGTGCTCTGAGCCTGGGACTCTGAAGTGGTGTTTGCTGATTGTTAGCATCTAACACTGCAGATAAAAGAGAGAGTTCCTGAGAAACACAGTTTTAATATTCTAATATTCTATATTTNAAAGAACAAAACCAACCCACCTCCCTCCCCACGAGCAGAGTCCTGAAGGCACTTCCTCTCACATGATGTCCACGAAGAACTCGCAAGGGTTGCCCATGGCCTTCTGGAAGGACTGGCGGCTCCCGGTGAGCTCGGGGGGCACCGAGCTCAGTTCGCGCACGGGGGGCCCTCCGGGGGGTCCGCTGGTGCCGTACACTTTGGAGCCCAGCTTGGGGAGGCCGTAGAGCGGGGGGACCCCGGGGGGGCCGTAGGAGTGGTGGCTGTGGTGGCTTCTGTCGCTGTGGGAGCCGTGGCTGCGCTGGCTNCTACGGTGTTCTGTTGTTGGAGAATTCTTTCAACAAGGGTTATTTGTTGAAGCGTTCTACGATGAATCAGTAACAAGCAGGATGTTCCCAGGAGAGGCCACTAAATCATCTTGGGAAAACTATTGCCTCTGGAGTGTCAGCTGAGTTGGTCTTACACACAAGCTTCATTAAACTTCAGAGCTAATTTTATACAGCAGTTGATGGTCTTGCTCTGTTCCCCTAAGAGACAGGCTAGGATGTCAGGACACAGCCCCCAGTTAATTATTTTTTTAAAAAAAACCCAACAAAACAACCCAAGGAACATCTCATTAACTTCCTGCCACCTTAGTGCAAGATGGGCTTCCCAAAGGGGATCCCCACGCAGCAGAACGGGGGACCAGCTTTTGAGCCTGAATGAGCCACTGGAAAACCAGAGCGATTTGGAGCTCCGGGTGACCATCACCCCCTGCCTGCTCCAGCTGACAGGCTGACCTGGTGTGTGCAGGGGGAAGGGGTGAGCAACAACCCCTGCAGAGTGCCACAGATGGAAAACACACACTACAAACTCCCTGGGCCTGAAGTTCTCAGTGCTCTGAGCCTGGGACTCTGAAGTGGTGTTTGCTGATTGTTAGCATCTAACACTGCAGATAAAAGAGAGAGTTCCTGAGAAACACAGTTTTAATATTCTAATATTCTATATTTGTGTCCCAGCACTCTTAGCACCTGCCTGAGACATCCGACCACCAAGTGTCTTTCAGTAAATGAGTAGTGGAAGGGCACTGGCAGCCAAATCCAAGCCATGGGAGTGACAGCAGACTAATAAATCAGGAGCAGGGACTATTCATTTATTTTTGAAGAGCCTGGTGACAGGGTTTTCCCAGCTGAGCTGACAGTGAGGTTCCTGGTGCCACCCCCTCTGAGCTGCTGCAGCACAGTCACACAGGGGCCAGACAGGTTGATATGCCAATGTCACACTACTGCACTACTGTGCACTGAGACAGGTTGAGCGTCCAAGACAACCAAAAAGAAATCAAAATCAAATTAAAAAAAAAAATACAGCTAAACATTTGGGTCACAAGAGTCTAAATGGTCATGCTGTGAATTCGTTATGGAGGCATTTGAAGCTTACCAATCCCCTAGAGTCAGCCATTCCTCTAGGAATCCTTCAGTCTAATGCTTGCTCAGAACAAAACAAGGGAATAACAGTTACAAACCAAGAAACAACACAGAAGTGTAGTTTCCAAAAGAAGAACAAGGAAAGCATTGAAACCTTTCAAAATTGGCACCTTTTGTGAGGCCCTCTATAGCCAGTGACACAGCATGGATAAGACACCATTCCTTTCCTATTCCAGCAGCAGAGAGCAAATTCCCACTGCCCACAGAATCAGCTGCCAAAAGCCACCCCCACATTCCTTCCAGTGCAATCAGTTCTGAAACACCTGGATACCACTGTGAGCTTCCTCACTGAACTTCTTATTTTGAGAGAAGGTGAGAAGCAACAGAGCTAAAATCTTGTGAGCAAGCTCCTGTTATGAAGTTCTTCGTGCAGTTTTGTAGGATCTCACTGGCTGTGGTAAACAGGGCTAAGGTACATCCAAGCTACTGGATGTTCACTGTAAAAACACAGAGAATCCTCACCCTTTCTTTACTGGCAGCATTTCCAAAAGCAAAACTCGCCCTGGAAGGGATTTTTAAAAAAGAAACTAAAAAATAGTATCTGTACAGCCAAACACATGTGACTTTTGTTTACTAAGGTTAAAAATTACTTACAAAATTACGCTAGGGCAGGAAAGGAGGAGGTCAGGTCTTTAATCCATGCAGTATTCTCTGTTTTGCCCTGTCACATGTGACAGAAGAGACTCCTCCCTGTGAGCAGTGTTTCAGCCCTGTAGACCTCTGGCTGGCCACCTCCCACTTGCCTCATGCAAGCAAAGAATGGGATTTCCCTTTTGTACTGAGCACTGAAGTGAAAGCCAAGAGCACCTTGGTTCTAATCCCTGTTCCATCAGCAAAGAAATGGCCTAATTTCCAGCAACATCAGCCCCAGTGCTGGCAATTCCTGACTCGGATAAAGCATGGCTGGCACTTTCCATACAGAGCTGAAAGCCCACTCCAGCACAGACACAAGCACCTCTGATCAAGTGCTCTTGCACAAAACCCATGCAGGTAGCAAACAAAACCACGAGACAGGCACAGACAGAACGAAGCAACTCAAGCAAATGGATCGGGATAATGACAGGTATGGAAATAAAGCCCGGATTAAGCATCCTACCTTCACTTTGCTGGCTGCCTGCACTGCCACTGCCATAGCTAAAGCCTGGGTCTTGGTATGCTGGTGGAAAGCACGGAGGGGGCAGAGGATACTGGTAGGGGTACCCTTGGCCCAGTGGCCAGGGAGCAGCAGGATGTGGGAGTGGAGCGAGGGTGTCCTGATCCGAGGCGCCGCTGGAACCGTTGTTCAGGTTCAGTGCAGCCAGATCTGCAGAGGAGAGAAAGGGCGCGGGAATGGAGATGTAAGAACATCCCCCTTTCACAGACTGCAAACTGAGCCTGACTGACAAGTCTGTGGCATCAGCAGAGAAAAAAATCCTGCTTTCTTGAGCCTCAGTGCAATGCTGTACTCGAGGAGTTCATCCTTCTCCAAGGGCTCTAATTTCCAGTCTAACAGGAAGCATCAACCACTTGTCACACAACTTCAGACCAACAGCCTGTTCTGGAACACCCACTTGTGAAACCCCACAGAACTCAGAGAACCCCAGAATAGTCAGGGGTTGCAAGGGACCTCTGAGGCAGGGTCACCTGGGGCAGGTGACACAGGGACGTGTCCACGTGGGTCTGGAACGTCTCCAGAGAGGGAGATCCAGAATCACGGAATCAACAAGGTTGGAAAAGGCCTCTGAGGTCATCGAGTCCAACCTTTGACCCAACACCACCTTGCCAACTCCACGCCCTCCCCTGGCAGCTGCTCCAGTGCTCTGCCACCCGCCACGGAAAGAAGCTCTGCCTCATGTTGAGGACACCCCTCTGTGCATCCTCTGAGCACAGGGGACACACACAGAGCCCTGCCCTTCCCAGAGGGGAACTTACTGCCACAGAGGTCTCCAAAGACGTAATAGCACTGCTCTGAGAAGGTGATTTTGTTCACAGTGTGCCTGAGGTAGCCGTGTTTTAACATGCTGCTGGCGTATTTTCTCGCCTCCCGCCGGTCTTTGAAGCCTTCCACGTGTGTGTAAAGCCAGTCAACCACATCTGCTCCTAAAGTGAGACCAGGAAGAGGAGGCACGGGATCATCTGAGCCAAACTCATCCACTTGGACACCAAATACACACACAGAGCATTTCATTTACACACATTGTTCAAGTCTGCCAGGAAAATTACATGGCATTTCCAGACAAGAAGTGACTGGGAGAGTCATCCTCCTCAAGAGGCAGATGTTAGGTTGCCAAAACACTTGTGCTCCAATCCCTTCCTCAGCAAAAAGTAACTATGACCTACACTGACCAAATGTTAGCCCAGCTCAGGTCACAGCTGGGGTAATTTTAAATCTAATTAAGATGTTTTATTAAAGTTGTGTGCCTGCCTGGAACTGGAATTCCAAGGACTGTTGCTCTGCTGAATTTAGGCAGATCGCTAGAGCCACCTGAAAACCCGAGATATAAAACGAGGGATTAAGAACCAGCTCTGTGTGGGCATGAGAAATGTGCAGCAGTTTTGGCCGTCCAGGCTCAAACAAGAGTTATTAATATTAGTTATTTCCTATCACACTTAGAGCTGCTCATAAATACCACGTCGAGGGAATTTAAGAAGTCACAGACAGGGGAAAAAAAATTCATATAAAGGTAGTTTCTAGAATCTATTTCCATAAAGGCACTGGGTTTTTCTCCCCATCCCCAGATAGGATCTGCTTACCTATCACTGCATTGGAGATGGTGATTTTTAACCACATCCTGTCCCGAATTTCAAGGCCTGAGTCTGGCAGCTGCATAACCTTGACAATAGTAGCCATGTCACTCTTCACAGTTAAGGGAGATTCTTCTAATTCTAAAAGGAAGAGAGGTTACAGGCTGCTTTGAAATGAACTGAGCCTCAAAAGACCTTCTCAGCTCCCAGTTTGGATGAAACAAAGACACAGTTTTACCAAGAGGTGCAAAAAAAGACACAAAGGTTCCCAAATGCACCCTCATCCACGGCATAAATCACAGCATTTGCAGCAAATCTTCAGGTTTTGTGCCCGGTGCCAACAATCAGAATGAAATGCTGAGCCCCCACGTGTCCTGATTTCACAGCCCAGTCCCAGGTCAGAGCTGCACTCTGTGAATCGACACTGAGAGTGGCAGAAAAGGAAACCCAGGTCGTTCTGTGACCAGCACTTCCCATTTCACTTGGCCATGAACAGCCCTTCCCAGCCAAGGGACCAGTGCATTGTAGGCAGAACTCTGGGGGAAAAGGTTTTTTTTGCTTGCTCTTTAACTTTTGGGTTCATTCTCAGAAATAACCCATCTGCATGGAGCAGGAGGACAGCCCTGTCACAACCAATATCCTTCTTTTCCTTTTCAAGACTTGGACATCAGCATTCTGGGGGATAATTGAAATGAGAAATCTTCCATCATCAGGAAGAAGGCGAGTGGTTTTCCTTCAAAAAAACGCTTCCCAAGATCCCAGTGCTGGAGCCTTACAAGTGAACAAGTCACTCCACCCAGCACTACCTTGCCCTGCATCCTTTTTGTAGGACACTTAAAAAGCTCCCAAATCCTCCACAGCCATCACTGCTCCATTCCTGGGCACAGCCGGATCCTCAGAGGCTTCACCTTCCCTGATCCATTTTTATACTAAAATCAGAACAAGAGGGCTGAGATTGACCCCGATGAACTGAGGTTCCTCCTGTGGGAATCCAGAAACTCCTCTGCCACACACAGAGCCAAAGTGGCACCTGATACTGAAGCCCTGAGGGGGAATGTGGGGCCAGGAATGGCCGAGCTGCCTTGTGTTGTGTGCAGAACTGTTACCCTGGCACACAGAACACAACTGCTCCTCGGATACAACACCCCGTCCTCCTTCCTGTCCCACCTTCCAGCCCCAGAAAATTCACGTGGAATGTGTGTCTGTGTTTGCAGCCCAGGCCCTTCTCCAGCAGGAATCCAGAAACCCTCCTCCCCTCGTCACCCACCTTTCAAAAGCACAAGGGAACCAATTTTGTCCTTTTCCAGCCACCCACAATTTTGATAGAAGGTACAGCAAGAGTGAAACAATGAAAACTGAAAATGCTTCTTTCCATACATGCACTGCCAATATGCATGAAAACACCCCAGACCAGCTATGCATGCAGCTTCAATACTTACAGACTGAACAAACACTAAAATTTGGCTTTGGCTTTAAGTTAGTTTGGTTAGTGGCAAAAAGCAACATGTTTGCTTGGGGAAAAACAAAAACCAACAAACTAACATTCAAGTAAAGTACGTGGGGAGCAATAAATTGTATTTTCCTCGGAGACCTGTGATCTGCACATAAAGGACAACAACGGCCAAATGGTCACCAGTATTTTCTAAGCTCTGGTTGCTGTAAAAATATAGACAATTCTAAGAGGCACCTGAAATGCTCCCACTTTGGACAGGACTCAGGGAAGCGTGGGAAGTTCCCCCAGGTGCTCTTGGTGCTGCTGCCCTGCTCAGGGCAGGTCCCAGGGCTGGGCTGAGGGAAGGGACTTCAGCAGAAGGTTACAATAAAGGTCAGGGGTGCTCCCCATTTTCTTGCACTCCAGAGAGGAGACCTTGTAAGTCACTGGCACAGAAATGAGAAGCTGTCTCCAGAAATGTGGTTCTGCTCCCAAATACCTTTATTTTCAGAGCGGGACTGAGGGGGTGGCTGTTCCCCACTTCCCAATCACAGCACCATAATCAAGGCACAGAACACAGGGATCAAGAGGAATGCTGAGGACAAACTCTTTGACAGCAACCAGCAGATACATCTGATTCCAGCAATCTGCAGGCCCTGTAAGGCTGAAAACACACCTCAGGATAAAGCAGCCACCAGGGAAGGGGCTCACTTGCTCTCTGCTGCAGATGTATTTCCCCTCAGTGGTGCTGCCTGATACCTAAAGAGGTGCTGAGCTACCACACCTTCCCTTTCAATTCCAAGGTGAGGTGTAATTCCAGGAAATATGAACTTACAAGATCTAAGAGATTTTATAATGAAAACCACATTGGTCTTTAAAACCTTTACGGTGTTGTTTTGTGTAAAAGAAGGGAAGAGTTAACACTCCTGAAACAAATATTTCCAAGATAAGGCACCATTAAAGTCTCTTGATTATGTGGAGAGGACTAATTTAGAGTCTGCTACGGGAAAAAACTAGGCAAGAAGGTTGAACTCCAACCATAATTTCACGTGGGACATTAAATTTGTTTTTCCTTGTTCAGTAAATTCTAGAAGTATAAAAAAAGGCCATGGGAACATGAGGGGAAGGCTTCCTAGAAGATTTCCTAAATGGCACACTAACGTTACTAACCAGTGACACCTACCTGAAGTAAACTATTTATATTAAAAACCCAGTCGAATGCAAGGAGGGAGCTCTCACATCCCCCCAACAAGGGGTAAATCTGGAAGCCTGAGCTGTGCCTTCAAAACAGGGACATTCAAAAGGGACCAGAACCTTCTCCTTCCCGAGAGCCACCCCCTGGCCAAACACCTCTGCGTTAACCTTTAGGAACAAAGTTTTCCTGCTCCCCATGGGGAATCCCAAGCGCGAGAAAAGGCATTCGAGGGCTGCGTGCCGGCTGCCGCTCTCATCGTGCTCCGGGCTGGGCTTTGGGCACAGCTGGGCACAGCTGGGCACCCCCCTGCCCTGGGCTGGCCGCAGGGTGACTTACTTTCCGACTCGGGAATTGAGCTTGTTAGTGAGGAGCTGGTAGATGTGGTGATGCTCATGGAGGGGCTCATACCGTAACGGGGGTACGCTCCCGTCATGGCTGTGGTATGAGAGATCCAGGCCGCGGGGTCGATGGGCCGCACCGGCTCAGCTGCGCGACAAGGGCAGAGACACACACGGGTCAGCACGCGGCGACGGGGGCTTCGCACCGGGACCAGCCCGCTTTCCCGAAGGATTCCCACGGTCTGCCCCGGGCTGTGGCAGTCGGCTCAAAGGAGAACGGCATGCTCGTCTTCAGACTGGGAGCAAACCGGGCTCAGCATCATAACTCAGCCCTTACTGGGAGCAAACTGGGCTCACCATCCCAAGCGCAGCCCTTATTGGGAGCAAACTGCGCTCACCATCCCAAGCGCAACCCTTACTGGGAGCAAACCAGGCTCACCATCCCAAGTGCAGCCCTTACTGGGAGCAAACTGCGCTCACCATCCCAAGCGCAGCCCTTACTGGGAGCAAACTGCGCTCACCATCCCAAGCGCAGCCCTGACCAGCAGGAGGCAGCTGTGTTTGTCACACGAGCACAGAGCTTTTAGCCACAAGTTGTAAAATGAGACGATTTTCTACTGCATTCATTTCAAAGGATAAGCCATGCTCGCCTTCAGATTGGAACCAACCGGGCTCACCATGACAAGCACAGCCCTTACTGGGAACAAACTGGGCTCACCATCACAAGCAAAGCCCTCACCAGCAGGAGGCAGCTGTGTTTGTCACACAAGCACAGAGCATTTATTGCTACTGAAAGGTTTATTAAGAGACAAGTTGTAAAATGAGATAATTTCGAGTAGTCTATCAATATATATGTCAATATTACATTAACGGTTTTATTGTATATATTATATATTAATATGTATTTCAATATTAATTACATATGTCTCTGTTGTTTGCCTCAAACTTTAAAGATAAGAAGTTTAAATTCTAAGAAGCGCACATGACGAAATGAGACTTTCTAACACTTCTGTATGGTTATCCTCCAAACTTCCTATCAATTGTAACGTTAACATCACGAGGATTTACCCTCCAAAAGGCTCAGAGCTTGGTCCAAAGCCATGTGAATCAAAATAAAAACTCCCAGGCATTCAGTGGGCACTGGAGTCTTGGAAAGGCACTTAAACCCTTGCCTCCCAAAATAAAAGCAAACATTACAACCAAATCTTAAAGAGCTGAACTCTCAGGGAATGGAAATCTGCTGGATGGCAAAATAGGTGAAAATATTGTAGACCCTGAGGGCTCCACAGGAAGGCAGTAAAGAGGCCAAATGGGTACTCACCCCTGGGGATGGTGAAATAGCTCCTGGGAGTGGGGTCCCAGCATTTGGCTACTGTTAGACTGATAGGTCTAGGAAGAAAAAAGAACAGACAAGGATGACTCTTAACTTTTCTGCAGAGTTGGAACTGCTACAAGAACTACTTGAAACAAACTTATTCCTGTCCAACAGTTGTCAAGCACATTCTGAGAATGTTTTTGAGATGCACGTTGAAATATTTTCCATATGAACCAGCACCGAGATGCTTCTGGTTTTGCACAGTTGATGAGCACTAGTGGGGAAATCTGTTGAATGATCAGCTCTTGAGATAATAAAATGCTCAGCACACAAACAAATAGTGCTGCATGAAACCAGGCAACTCCTCATTTGTGTTGGTTTTGGCTGGGACACTGAAACCAGTCTCACCTAGTCATCATCACACTGACAAGTTCAGAGCTGGGATCAGTCCTGCTGGTTCTTAATGGAGATGAAAATGCTGATTTCCCTGAGGTTTGCCCCGTTCCAGTAACTGCCCATGGAGGGCAAACAGCAAGAGGCTTTGCAATATGCTCACCCTGGTTTGGAGACTATTTCCCGTAGAACCCGAACTGCATCGTCATTGCTCATGTTCTCAAAATTGACATCATTCACCTGCAACGGTGCAGAAAGCAGAGCTCAGGCTTTGGGACAGCAAAGTTAAAGCCATTTCAATTATTTGTTTCTCAATTTATTTGCCCTGTAACTGTTTCCATTCCCTTGAGCAGCTGCAGAAATTCTGTTTCTCAGAGCACGTCTCACAAAGAATTACCGAGGACAGTCTTTGTGACACGTTTCTGAGTCTGAATGAATTCTCTCAACTGCTCACCGTAAGCCCAGGGGCCTGGTGGGATGTCTAAGCTGGGCCAGCCCTGCAGAAGGCAGCAGCAGGTTTTTTGGGGTGTTGTGGGGCACGAACCAACCTGCAGAAGCATGTCCCCTGGTTCGATCCGGCCGTCCGCAGCCACCGCCCCTCCCTTCATGATGGAGCCGATGTAGATGCCACCATCGCCCCGGTCATTGCTCTGTCCTACAATGCTGATTCCCAGGAAGTTGTACTTTTCTAAATGCACAGAGAGTGGAGGGTTGGGGAGGGACAAAAGCAAACGGAATGACTGGAATGGTAACGAAGAGTTAACTCCAGGCTGCTTCAGCTTCGAAAACTCAGCTCTCTCAACACCCGAGCTGGGCCAGGTTTGACTCACAGTGACCTTAGGTCGCCCTAATGGCCAGTGCCTTTTTCATGCAGAACAAGGAAAAGCGACATTCCAATAAACCAGCAAGAGAAACAACACTGCAAAGACACGTCCACAGCTCGGAATGAGGCCCCCAGTCAGCACTGAGCAATGTTGGTGCCACACATCAGAGTGGCAGGAAGGCTTTGGTGCCTCTGAAAGTGCCCAGTCAATTGGCAGCCCTGCACGTTTCTGCCTGGTTAAACGATGAAACACCCGAGCAGCAGAAACACAGACCTCCAGTGCCCTTCTACCCTTGCTCCTAACAATGTCTGACCCACTTCCATTCCATATCCTGGAGTTCCAGCCCTTTCTCTGCAAAGAACACTGATGTGCTTGTGCAAATGGCTGAGAACTATCCAGCCCTGGACCAGGAATCCAGGCACAGTCAGCACAGCAGCAACTCTCAGCTGCCATTCCCTGGCATCCTTTCAAACCAAGGAGCTTTCTCCTGGCTCCAAACGCTGCCCCACCGTCCCCAAACACATCTCTATCACTTGAAATTCATCATAAGAAGCATGGTTTATCCTCTTACCCATGTTGAGTGTGACAGTGATGATGTTTAGGGACATGGTGGAATCAGTGATGCTGCTGAACGAAGACGACTGCAAAACACAACAGAGAATTCTCGAGGTTTTAAAGGGCTCAGAGTAAGACAATCAAAAGAACTACTGAGGATTAAGTCATCAGGATTTGATTGAAAGGTTTTCATTTGGAAGGCATCCAGAAACTCCTGTGGCCTCCTCAAAATTATTCTTCATTTAGAATCTCTAAGGCAAAGAAATCTGCATTTTCCCCAAAGATTTGTTCACCAAACACACAGAGCACGGTCCTATTTTGAGGTTTCTCAGCTGAACTTCACCTTGAATCATTTCTGCTTCCTGACTGTGACTGACAGGCAAACATTTAAACCCTAAAGTGCCCAGTGCAGTATGAATTATGGCAGCCACAGCTCCTCCCTGAAGAGAGGAGTGAACAATGCGATCTGCCAGGAAGTGAGAGGACAGACACTCCCCTGCCTCCAAAATTAAATACAAACATGCTTCTCAAAGGTGATCTCAAACACTACCCCAGTTCTTGTGGTAAAATACATGTGAGTTTATTCTTTAAAGTGTGAAGACTGATATTTATGGGGGAACAGAACAGTTACTTCCAGAGCCTGTCCTCTGGGCCACCCTCATCCTGCTGCCAAAGGAGTGGCACGGAAAAGGGCAACAGAAAAGAGTTGAGATTTCCTGTAAATTCAGATTTCTCCTTCCAGCAGAATGCAGGTCTCAGTGATTTATATCCCAGGCATCTAACACCCATTCCCACATCAGCCAGTGGCTTAATGGACCTTCTCCTGCAGAGACTGGTCTTGGAAAAGACAAGAAATTGGATCACTGAACAGTAAAAGGAAGAAAAATTTGACTTTGGTGCTGCAGAACCTCAAAATGCAGAGATTTAAATCCAGGGATCCTTTCCAAGGAATTCAACAGGCACAGACCTGTTCTGGATCCCTTCCTAAGTCAAGAGCTACACTCAGAAATCACGGATCACCTCCGTGGAAAAGGATGGTGCCAACCTTACCCTGTCGATCTGCCGCATCCTTTGTTTCCTCCTCCGGCGTTTGTGCTTTCGGATGAGGCGGGAGGATGTGCTCTGCTCCGTGGAGCTACTCAACCTGGGGGAGAGGACAGCAGCTGTCACCCCTGGGGACCTCAGCCACCTGCACTGCCCTGCCAGGGAAGGGTTGATCCCCACCAAGGCAGGAGCGAGGAAATCCTGCCGACACCATCAGCCAGCTCCCGACAGCACGGAGAGGGTTCCAGCTAAAGCAGAGCAGGGATTAGAGTAGAATTTACTGGTTTCCTTTCTTTTGGGAGCAAGTCTGAGTGCAACCCTTAATGCCAATTTTTGTGAGTCTGGCCCCGGTGCTGTATTTTCTTCCACTGTTAACAGGAACCCAAGGCTGAGGCTTGAATTCGATGAAATAAAATAGCAAGTGATAACAGCTACTACCAAACAGCGACAGAGGAACACGATTTACTTTCACATATTCTGTTAGTTTTATTTTGTGGTGGGTTTTTTCTAGGCTCTTCAAACTTGTAGAACCTACACGTGCCACATCTACACAGAAACCTTTAAGATCCCCCTCAGAGTTCCAAGTTTTAATCACTCTCATTCTGCAGAGAGCGGAATAAGAACACAGAGAGACATAAATGGATTTGCCCAAATTAACTTCAGGAGCCTGGAACGAAGCCTGGATTTCTCAGATACCACTACAACACCACAGAGACACCTCTCCTCTATTTATTATGTTAAGAATGGCAAAAAAGAGAAAAGACAAAGTAAGGCTCCATCCTTAACCAAGATTTACAAATCCAACCCTGTACATTGCAAGTAACTGGACTGGCACTGTCACAAAACAAACAGTACCAGGCTTTCCCCCCTCCAATTTCCATGTCCCTTGCCTTCCAAGTTCCAGCCACGTGCAGGGATGTGAGGACACCTCAAGCCAAACTGGATGCCAGGAGTTTGGTGCCAGGAGACCACGGGAAACCCACCTTGCACCGAGGACACCAAGCTGGGTGTTTGCACCGAGGACACCGAGCTGGGTGTTACAGATGCTGGAACTGCTCCCAGGGTGTGAATCTCCTGACATTCCCTTTGAGTTCCCAAAACTATTCCAGGCACGTTAACCTCACACACTCCTCTTTTCCCCTCCCAGCAGGGCGAATTAAAGCGCCAAGAGGTGGGATTTTTCAGAAGAGATCAGAAGTTGGATAATTCTGGGTTTGTGGAAACAGCTCAAAGCACCTGGGCTTGTGAGGCTTTGCCTTTGCAACAGCAGAAATACCAAAGTCTCCGACGCAGGGCTCCCAAAACTGGCCTCGTCCAGCACCCACCACCTTCTCTGAAAGCACCAGCAAGGACTGACACAGACACCTCCTCGTCTATTTATTCTCTCCCTTCCCTAATTCCTCTCCAACTTCATCCTCCTCCTCTCCTCTCCCAGAATATCCCATCAGTGGGATTCAGCCGAAACTTTCCAACACACAATAATTTGGAGGAATTTGAGTAAAGGCTCACAGTGAACCTGCTCTTAGAGACAAGAATTTTCTTTGAAATTAAGCAGCTTCTTGGCAAATCTCTGAACTTCTTTTACCAGATGACAATACGTGCAAAGTGGAGTTCTTCCTTTCGTGGTATGTTTTCTATTCTACTCAGTATTAGAGTGGAAAAATGGGAATCAGCTCCTTAGAAAAGCCCCAGTTCAGGTTTGGTTCAAGACAGACAATATTTTAGGGACGTAACCACAGGAGGCAGAACAGCCTCTACATCAGTTGCACAAAACTGATGATCAGAAGGCACTGCAGAAATATATTTACACCTATTTGTATCACCTTTTCCTGTAATTTCTATTAAATCCATAGCCTTAATGCATCCTTGCTGGATCTTTCATATTTTAGGAGTATCTGGATGCCAAACAACAGCTCAAACCTATTCTAATGAGCAATAGTATTTTGCTCTCTGAAGTATCCACAGAAATATGGAGTAAAAGTTATTATTGCAATTTGATGAGCAAGACAAGATGGTGTATTTGAGCTTTAGAGACAAAGCAAGTGCAGAGATGAAAAACAAATCTGGAATCATCACTACCAATTAATTTCCTGCACTGGCTACTGCCCAAAATCCTGACTGCACTTCTAACACAAAGGCAAATAAATCCCACAGCAGACATTTTTTTAAAATAATAGTAATAATAACAATAAATTGGCCAATCTACATACCCCAAAGGAAGGGGAAAAGTTAACAATTGTTGAAGCAAGCTTATCTATATAGTTTAAAAAAGAAATAATCCTAATTCTAATAATAATAATAATAACAATAATTTGACCAATCTACATCCCCCAAAGGAGGGGGAAAAGTTACTATTTGTTAAAGAAAGCTTATCCATGTAGCTTTAAAAGAACTAATGTTAATTCAAATAATAATAATTTGACCAATCTATACCCCCCCCCAAAGAAAGGGGAAAAGTTAACGTTTGCTAAAGAAAGCTTATCCAGATAGTTTAAAAAAGAACCGATGCCAATTTCTTAAATGAGACATACACATACTCAATTTTTTGCAGTGAATTATTTTAGTTGCCCTGAACTGAGAATACCAATGGCACGTTGCTGACAATAATCCTACAGATGTCCTATCTCCTAGACCTCTATTTGCTTAAGGGAAGACACAAAGACTTTCACTGTCAAGTTCACTCTGTCACCCTGCACTCAAAATCCTGCCTGCAAACAACACGAACATTCAATTACATCATCCTTTGGAAAGGAAGAAATTATTGTGCTCGCACTGCCATTCTCTACTGCCCTGTAACATCTGTGAAGGAGACAATTCACCGAAATAAAACACTATACTTTACCTGAATGCAACAGGATTTCCTTGGGCTGGGAAGTGCCCACCTCTGCTGCACCACTCAAGTTAAAAACAACCCACACCGGGACAGGCATCCTTAACCTGCAGCCTCTCCCAGAGCAGGGATCCCCCTCCCATCTGATTTCTTCTCTCAGTGGCCTCCTCCCTGCACAATCTCCTCCCCAGAGCAGCATCCGGGAGCAGAGTCCCTGGGCTGTTACTCACCAGACTGTCCCCAGCAGCTCGGGAGCATTCTCAGCTCGCTATTTGCCCGCGTTTGCCTCTGAAGCAAAACTTCTCCCTGCCAGCACAATCTCTCATCTGCCTGAGAACCCCATCCCTGGAACACAACAGCATACCTCGGAGCATTCCATGGAGTGGTTCTTCCTGCCTAGCTGGCCTGGCAGCTGCTCCCCGTGCCAAAAGCTCCTGCCCCAGCCTCGAGAGGGAACGGCCTGAGCAGCAGCTTCGAAGAATCTCTTTCTTCTCGGGTCAGACGCAGGAAGTTTGGCTTTATGAACGCAGAAACCCCGAGCTGGGTCTGCTCTGATGTGCCTCAGTGGCCACCCTGCCTGTGTAATCCTGCCCTCCTGCATTGCTTGCTGCTGTGGAAATGATGAATTTATTTGCGAGAACCCAAAGTCAGCTGCAGGGCTGTTGTTGTTTTTGTGGGCTTCGTTTTTTAGGGAGGGAAGGAGGGTTAGAAGCCCTAGAGGCTTTAGGAAGGCTTGGGGTGCATTCAGGTTAACTGCTGCTCTTGCCAACCCTTTATGCACAGGAACATCCAGGTGAAGCACAAAGAATCCAGAAGGGTAATTTTTTGTATCTTCAAGTGTCGGCAACTTCATCACGGAGTCATGGATTCATCATGGAGTGTGGGTTGGAAAGGACCTTAAAGATCACCTCATTCCAACCCCACTTCCATGGGCAAGAGCACCTTCTACTTCACTGTAACTGCAAAGTAAGTTCTTGACACTAATGCAGGGTCAAATCTTCAATGTTCATTTAGTTACCCCTTCAAGCCAATCTCCAGAAGCTGCTCTTTGCTGTTTCCATTCTACCCAGAATTTAAGAATATCACACCGCACCTCATTTGGTTTAGGCTGCAGATCTCTAGAACCACCAAAGCCCAGCAATCTTCTCTGACAATTCACATAAATCTGTAATGGGTTTTCAGAGCTCACTGGGATGAACAACACGCATTGTTCAGAGAATGTTGCCAGGAAAGGGAAGGATATTTGTTTTGATTAATCTTTCAGCCTTAAAAATAAGTATTTTAAATCCAAGAAATTTATTGGCTTATAAACATTTTACGGAACAACAAAAATATCTTTAGAGATTTACAAGGGTGTCTTGAAAGGGAGAGGTATTTCGCAAGAAGGAAGGAATAATTCACACTCTCTTTGTCCACCAAAAAACAAAGAAATAAAGAAGAAGCCATAAATACATGGCAAGCCAGCCTGCCTTTGCAATAGCATTCACTTTTCTGAATTCCTGTACTGCTCCCAGGTCTCAGACTATGCAATTACCCAGGAATTCCTTTATAATTCAGCCCTAGTGAAGTTCACGCTTATTAGGAACCTATGCTGAAGGTATTTTATTATAATATTCACACCATCACTTTATAAATAGGTAGGCAGTTGCACAGTGCTTTGATCTTAAAATGTGACCATTCTTGCTATTAAAAGGACAGGAACAGAAATTTTCTCTTTCTTGAAGCAGTGGCTGTAGAGAGCTCGGACAGTGACCCAGTAACTGAGCTTGATTCTTAGAGCAGAGATTACACACAACATGATGTTATTGATGAATTATCAGTGCTCAAATCACGTGGAACAGGGGGAAAAGAAATGAAAGGAAAATCTTAAAAAAAGGTGGAGGGGGGAAAGGCATCGGTCAGCATGTTCCAGAAAAGCCCAGAAACACAATGGGGTGCCTGGAAAGAGATGCAAGGGGCACAGAATCACAGAATCAGCTGGGTTGGAAAAGACCTCTGAGATCATTAAATCCAACCTTTGACTCAACACCACCTGGTCAGCCAGACCACGGCACTGAGTGCCACATGCAGTCTCAAAGCTCTCCAGGCATGGTGACTCCACCACCTCCCTTGGCAGCCCATTCCAATGGCCAAACCCTCTCTCTGCAAAGAACTTCTCCCCAACGTCCAACCTAAACCTTCCTCGGCACAGCTTAAGACTGTGCCCTCTGGAGCAGAGCCCGACCCTCACCTGGCTACACCCTCCTGTCAGGGAGTTGTGGAGAGTGAGAAGGTCCTCCCTGAGCCTCCTCCTCTCCAGGCTTGAGCCCCGACAGCTCCTTCAGCTGCTCCTCACAGGCATTGCTCTCCAGACCCTTCACCAGCCTCATTCCCCTTCTCTGGACCTGCTCCAGCACCTCAATGTCCTTCCTAAACTGAGGGGCCACAGCACTGGAGGAGTCCAGGGGCAGCATCACCTCCCTGCTCCTGCTGGCCACGCTATCCCTGCTGCAGGCCAGGATGCTTTCCCCCAGCTCAGCCCCCGTGGCAATGCCCCACCTGCTCGTGTTGTCATCGTCCTCGGAGTCGATGAAGCTGCTGGACTCCAGCTCGCTGCTCATCATGGTGGAGGAGCTGTCGTAGCCAGGGGGGTGCTCTCGGTGCCTGTCCAGCTTTGGGTGCCCATTGATCCGAGGGGCTGCCAACAAACACAAGGGGAGGGTTATCAGGGAGAGGGGAAGGGCACTGGGAGCTCGGCAGGAGGAGCCTCGTGCCAAAACCGAGCTCTCTGCAGAGCCCGATGCCACTCAAGAGCTGGAAAACCCACTGGCCTGCCTGCCTTGTATTTCCCCTGACTTTTCCACCTGTCTGTGGCTCAGTGTATGGACAAGCCACAGCTGGATTGAGGTAGAAGCAGGAGGCATGAACAAGGCATCAGACAGCAGTGAGAAAGGCCGTGAGAAGCTGATGTCAGTAGGAAGGTACAGATGAAGCCCCTGGGACAGCAGCAGTAACACACTGAGTGTGGTAGGGACAGTCCCAGCAGCACAGAAAACCTCAAACAACAATCCTGAGTTCTGGATATTCCAGAACAACCTGATTTATGCACTAGATGAGAAGAGCTCACTGTACCACTAATGCTTCCTGTTTGTATTTTTTCCCTTTCCCTTGTCCAGCGGTGTCTTCTCTGTTATAAACAGAAAAAAAAGGCTTCAGGTTCACATTTCCTGCTTGAATTAGATATTCGGTTACAGAAAAGCTCCCATGCACTGCCCCCGTAGCTAAAAATTACTTTACCAGCCATTTAAACTTCAATTTTAACTCTGTTTTATGCATTCCACACAGCACCGGGTAGCCTGGAACTCACAGGAAAGGCTTCCTGTGTAATTAAGGTGTGCATTTAAATACATAAAGGTTTTCCTAATGTCTCTATCCAAATAAAATTCCCTTTCCCAAGTTTTTCTAATATTAGCCAGCATCATTTCGGGGGCGGGGAGGTCAGGAAACATCATTATAATTGAGTGAGTACTTTCACAAGCCATGATTATAAGTTTATTCATAAAACAGTGCCATGTATCCAAGTTTTAAGCCCCAAGAGGAATCATTCCCTGCTCTGGTTCAATGCCTGTCCCCTAATGACCAGGGATTCTCTGCCCCGCTGACCCTCTGCCCCTGGTCCTTCCTTAGAGCACTGCAGAGTTCACGGGGACCATCTGACAAAAGCCTTCCAGTGCCTCACAGAGATGACAATAAAGCACAGCCTGGGAGGGTAAAATTTGTCCTCCTTGACTTTCATCAACAGAGTAGGCCCTGCCTGAGGGACGGAAGCACATCAAAGACCAAATCAAAGAAGCCTCGAAAGCAGAAAGAGAAGGGCAGCATCTGCTCCAGGAAAGTGTAAAGAGGGCTCTGTGATACTGCAGAGAACAAGGCTGTCTCAAGACAAGTCACATCCAAGCCCCCAGTTAAGAGGGAAAGCAACAGCTCTTCCAATCCCCCCCAGTGCAGAAAGTTTTTACCATTTATTACCAGCAGTATGTTATCACTTTCTCAAAGAAGACTTGTAACCCAAGCGCAGGGCTCAGTCCCTGCTACCTACACAGAGAAGAATGATGAGATTGTCCACTCCTGCTTCCACATCCATGCTCTATCCCTGTATCCTGCTTTGCCTTCTGTTTGAAGTTCTCTGGAAGCCTCAAACAGCCTCAAATCACTCCACCAAAGACAGGCTTCAAGTTCCCACAGCAATTGTTTTCCAGTTCCAGCCCTCCTTCAGGTCCCTTGGCACGCTCTTGTGATAAAAAATACCTATATTGCAGCACTGAATGGAAATGTGCAACAGCCCCTCTTCCCAAACATCTGGGATCTCCAGCCTGCCCACATGAAGAGCTTCTCAAGGCACAGGCCATTATCTGGCATTTTTCAGCTGGCTGCACAACAGCTCAGTTCACTCCACAGCAAACTGGGTGTTGAAACACCAGTGTCGACGCTTGACATCTGCAGACTTGTCAGAAACCGAGCAGGAGCTGTAAAACATCCTTGCGCGCCAAAGAGAACTTGTCCCTTAATTACCTGCCTAATTAGAGCTTCCACAGGCCCCTTTCCCACTCCTCCCCAGCAAACTGCCATGGGAGCTTTGTTCTTCCCAGCCAGGGGTCCCCAGGACATGTGCCAGGCAGACCTCCCACGTCTCTAATTAAGATCCTCACTCTCTTTTCACTTAATAGGACCCCTGTCAACTTCCCAAAGCAACAGGGACTCGAAGGCAGAAAGCAGAGCTCTGACAGGCCGATTTCAGTTTTCCTGAAGACTTTATGAGGTTGCATCTGCAATGTCACACACCTCCAAAGGTAGATGGGTGAAGAAAAGAGTTCTATCAGGTTCCTCAGGCCACCACATTGTCTTGGTGGGTATCACTTTGAAACTAGAGAATACACAAGCACAGGAGAGGACACAAACATTCATTAACTCTGCCCTTAAAACAGGAGCGTAATTTATGGGAAATGAGTGCAAGGGCTTACAAATGCCCCAGCCTGTGTGATCTGAGTGAATCCCTGTTCTAGCAAGGATTCCCTGCACCGGGAATTCCGTTTTGCAGCCTCTCTGCTGCAAAATCCTTTTGCATTTTCCATGGGAAGAGGGGTGAAAAGGCTGTCAGAGCAGCAGGTGTGTCCCACACCTTGCAGCTGGCCATCAATATTTACCATGGCCTCTGCCTGTGTAATTGCCCGGTAGGGATTCAGCAGAAACAGCTTTTCTGTGATGAGTAATCCTGCAACAATGAAGGAAAACATCCAGGCTGGTTGAGTGAACAACTCACCCATGACACCACACTGTTAATTATCACCTGGTTAACCTGCCATCACCAGACTCCAAACCAAACCTGAGTGCTTCTGTAAGAACCCTGGTGCAGTCCAAGCCCAGACTGCCAGACTGAAAGCCAGCAAAGGTTTCCGGTAAAATTAGGAAATCGTTTTTGCCAATTAAAATGGAAAGTAGGAAAAGAAAAATCTTCATTTTGCTTCCCTTCCCAGCCCTGGGGTTTTCCCAGGTCAGGACAAGAACCTCTCCATTCCACAGTAATCCAGGATGAGTGGACTCAGCCTCCTTGACCCGGAGAGGTTTTAGCTCGATGTGTCTGCATCTCTACAGTTCCCAAAAGGCTCATTCGCACCACTTCTCACTTCACCTGTTTGAAGTGAAGGCTGGAATACCCTGCCCATGTTTTCCTCTCCAACAAGGACTCCTCTCCCTTTGCAGAGCATCCAGGGAAATCCTCACTGCCAGGGCAGGTAATCCTTTGTCCTTCCCTTTCCACCACCAATGAGCTCCAACAGCTCCAAGCACTCGGGGCTGAGGTTGTCGTGCTGGGTGGGTGAGTTGGCAGTGCTGGACCTGTGTCTCTACAACAACACCAACCTCTGAGTAATGCAGGGCTCCAAGGAGATCCCTCATCCTGCCCCTCCAAAACCACCAGAGCTGTAATTTTGGTATTATTCAAACAAGTCTCTACAGGACCAGATCAAACACTCTCACTGCATTCTCTCCTTCCTGCAGGGAGAGGAGGATTTGCCCCTGTTTCATAATGACAGTGAGCTCTGCTGCCCCTGGAACCGCTGGGATGCAGGTGCCACACCCTGCTGCCCTTTCCCCATCCTTGGCCCCCTTTCCCCCACTTCATATCCAACTGTGCTCCAGACAAAGAAGACATGAAGACCCAGGGAAAGAATGACTCTGCTAATGTGTGACCTCTCTTGTGAAAAGGCCTTAAAATCCTTTTGAGGATTGGGCTATTTCATTTATTTTAGTATTTTTAAGAGGAAATTCAGGACGTGATGCTGCACTGTGCATTTCAGAGATGCTTTCCACTGAGAACAACACACTGGTGTATTACTGTTAAATAAAATATTGTTATGGTCACAGAAACACTATGGACATTAAATAACAGATTTTGATGATACAGCAGTTACCATTGTCTTACGCATGTTACCAAAACTCACCTGTTTCAGGTAGAAGACCTAAATTGTTTGGAAAACGGGTCATGTTTGCATTACTGAGTGACAGGTTCTTGCCTGGGCTTTGACAGGAGAAGGAGGAAATTTTACCCCATTTCTTTCTAAAGGGAAATGCATTAGCTGCTTTCAGACCCCTCAAAGACAGAAAGTTCTGTGCTCAGCGTGAGCAACCCAGACTGTGGTCCCACATCATCCAACACCAGCTCTCATGCCATGAATATCCACAGCAAAACATGCACCGCCACTAATGGAATGTTTGAAACAATTCACCTTTTAACGTCCTTCCTGTAACATGTTTTTTAACACACCACCACTAGGAAATTGTGCCCCTTTCCGTGACTTCCCAAAGGAATCTGCAGCCAGGATCATGCACAGGCACCTTTCTGCTCCCCTCACTGAGGAATCTTCATTCCCTCTGAATCAGTGACATGTTGGAAGGGTTAAATGAGCAGAAAGACACCTGTTTCTGGCTCACAGTATGTATGTGACTTCTGGGTTTCTAACTGGAGGCAACTCCTTCAGTGGGTGGAGCTGTGAATAAAGACTATGATGGCATCTCCTGGGCCCAAGGACTCCGAATTCTGGACCATTTTAAACTCAATGGGTGGCACCTATTAATTCTTAATTAAACCTGGAAATTCTTGTCTGGCAACGAATGAAAAAGCCAAGCTTACTTTGATGTACAGGCTAGAGGCAGGAGATGAAGTTCAGCAGTTTGTGTACTTTGGGTGTATTTAGATATAAAAAAAGACCTCCAGAGCCAAAGCTGTATCAGCATAAAACACCAGGGCTGACCTAAACCTTGAGAAATGAACAGTTAGTCCTTTCCAAGCTACTCATCCTCTAATGCTACAGAAAGTTCTGTACGTTATCCAAAACAATCTCTCTGCCCCTCTACTGTAGGCTGTCCAGACCTCTTAGGAAAGGCAGAGCTTCAAAGAGTTTCAAAGCAATTATCAAATTATTCCATTAAAATAATCCCAGTCCCTGAAAGCACGCAGGAATGCAGACACAAGTCTCTTCTGCACCACTCAAAGCAGTTGTTGCTCTGAAAGATTGTCAGGAAAATTGTTCTTTCTGAATGAAAAAAGGTGGGGGGAATGAGCCAGGACTCACCATCCTCGTGCCCTTCCCTGTTCCTGCGCCGGTGCCTGTCCCGCCGGTGGCTGATGACTGACTCTGTTCCCGTGTCATTGTCCAGGCCATCCCTGCTGCTGGCAGCGTTGGGGCTGTCAGAGAACAAAGAGGAAGACACACCAGAGTCATCTCTTTTTTTTCCTGTTCCACTAAAACAGCTGCAAGTCCTTGGGTTGGAAGCCAGGCAACTGTTCTGCAGCTGAGCACTGCGCAGCCCCCAGGCTGCTCTGCTCGCCCCAAAACCACCCTGGGGGGAAAGTCAGTTCAACACCCATCCCTGAGACACACAGGGCTATCTGCACATCATCATCATCATCATCATCATCACGGCACTGGAAAAGCTGCTGCATGCCAATTCCATAGGAAAGAAAGGCTACTGATGGGCCAAGGGAAGGGATTGCTCTGGCATGTGCTGAGACCACACCAGAGGGCAGAGGGTACAGCTCACTGGGCACTTGTAATACAGAGCACTGACCTTGAAGGCTGCAGTATTGCAAGTCACAGCAAAGCTCAAAATAATTAAGTGCACTGAAGGTCAGAATCGTGGTATGCTCTGTGTTGAAAGGGACCTCAAATATCCAGTTCCACTCCCTGCCATGGGCAGGGATCCCTTCCACTAGCCCAGGTTGCTCCAAGCCCTGTCCAACCTGGCCTTGGACACTCCCAGGGATGGGGCAGCCACAGCTTCTCTAGGAATTCCATTCCAGCCCCTCACCACTCTCACAGCCAGCAATTCCTTCCCAGTATCCCATCTAACCCTGCCCTCTGTCAATGGGAAGCCATTCCCCCTTGTCCTGCACTCCAGGTTCTCTCTCTCCATCCTTATAAACTCCAGTGCTGGAAAAGGCCACAGCTCATTTTGATGGATTAAACTGAGGAAAGTGACCCAAAGCTCCCCAAAATATAACCGTGTGTGATCTGATGAGGGGTAAAGCTCTGCTGTGAAAGATCTCCCTGAGGAAGTTCCTGATCCTGCTCTTCCTCTCTGTCCCCCAAATACCACCTGGTTCCAAATGACCCCAAAGCACCCTAATGTCTTAATGACTGGGATATTCTCTCCCTAGAACTCCATAGGGCTGGACTGCACGTTTTCCACAGGGAATTAAACTCCCAGCAATGCAACCAGCTGGTCCCTGTGCTCCTGGGGAAGCTGGACCCAGAACTGGCTCTCTGCAAGCACTGCTATATTTCAGTGCTATATTTGAGAAGCCCTGATGCCTTTTGTACACCCACACACTTTCTGGGCATTAAGGAACCGTGCTGACATGCCCACAGCACCGATATTAGGAAATCGAGGCTGTCACTCAAGAGAACACCCGCCTGCACATTTTCAGCCCTACCAAAATGCCAGGATGTATTTCAGTGTTGTCACACAGATGTTTGCACTTCTTTTTTAGTCCAGTTCATCTGAAGAGGGGGGAGAGGGTGGCACATTCCTCAGGACACCCTGCGAGGCTCTTGGACATCCCAGCAGCACCATCTACTGACTCCTGCTCGTAATTCCCACTCCTAAATGGCCTCCTGGGCTAAACCTGCCTACCAAAGGTGGTTTATACCCTAATAAAGGATGCAAAAGGAGCTCACAGCTGGCTTGTTTCCTCTCTCATTGCTGAACCAATTAACCCGACTCGATTTTCAGCGCAGGTACCCAAGAGCTGTGTGAGAAAGGTGACTCAGAGGTCACCATTCTCACCTCACTCCTGCACCTCCACCACCAAACCAGGAGCAGCCTCACCCACTGTGACGGATTTGGCAACCACCAAAGAGAAGCAGCGGAGCAAAAAATCCAGGAGGAACTCCAGAACCCACAGCAGGGAGGGGAAAAAAACCCCCAAGTTTTATTTGGGTTTCATCAGTGATGAAGCAAAATATCAGTGCTGTCGGGAGGCAGTTGAGCTCCCACTTCACCTCTGACGTTCCCCGTGTGCTGCATCCATTCCTCACGTTCTCGGTTGTCCAGCAACATTTCTCCTGGTACCATTATGCAACACCCAGCTCAGCCAATGCCTCTTATTTATATAAAGCCTCAATCAACACTGAAGGAGGAGGACAGCAGGTGACAGATCCTTGGTGGTTTGAAATGCATTTTAAAAAAAAAAAATCTCAGGGATTTAGGAATCGAGAAGGTGAGACACACTTATTGCAGGATCACCCTAGCAAAATCCCAAAAAACTTCATTTTCCAAAATTTCTGGAGTTCAGAAGAGGGCTACAGTCATGATTCAGGCTCTGGAAGCCAGGCTTTACAATCAAAGACTTGAGCAGCTCAACATAGTTTATCCAAGAGAAATAAATAATTTCAAAATTCAATGGATTCGTTATCACGTGGAATCTTTAAACCTGGAGTGGGTGTGTTTTAACATTCAATTCTAATAGCAAAACTGAATTTAGGGCTTCATGCAGAATAACTGAGTGAGATACTCAGTGTTATGGACGTAACCTTGGGTCATTATTTCATCTTCTGAAAAATAAAACTCAACAGCAAAAACTGCCGTAAAAATGTTAAGATTTTCAACTGTGAAGAACCAAAAAAAGCTCAAAGGGAGAACAAGTTTTAGCCCAGATCATCTTCCCACAACCCAGATTCTCTAGTGCAGCTTAAAACAAGAGAGAAGAAAGGGATGGGGAGAGAGTGTTTAACTCCCAGGGTGACTATTTTTTAAAATAAATGTGTATCTTGCAGCTATTCCATGGAGCTTCAGGTCAGAAGGACAAAGAACCAGCCCTATTTTCTGGTCCCGTGCACTGGGTCAGGCCTCTCCCAGGCAATTCCTGAACACAGGAGGGCAGCACAGCCCCTGCAAGACACCCTGTCAGGTATTTCCCAGGATTTCTCGTCCCCTCTAGAAGGCTTTCTCTGGAAAAAAGACTCCTTGGCCACACCAAGGGCTCTCCCAGGCTACAGCCACCCCAGACAGCCATGGGAACACACCCCAGCGGGCAAACCAGGAGCACGTTTCCTTCTCCAAACACAGGCTAAGAGCTCAGTTAGAACCAGGTCCTGCTTTAAACCCTCCCCGTCCAAATTCCAAGGCCCTCCCTAAAACTGAAGGTATTTTAAGGATACCCATTGGCTCTGCACACGGAACAGGAAATAACAAGGCTCCCGTTAAACCAGATGACTCCCAGTCTGGCCACACACAGAGCTGGCAGCCCCTGCACGGACATGGAGGAGGGTTATTCCTTCTGGAAATGTTCTTTCCTGATAGCAGCGTTCTGCTGGCTCTGCAGACTCCAGAATTACACCCTGATAAGTTGTCATCCATCCTCTACCTAAAGCATTTTGGGCTCCCTCGTCCCTTCACTCTTCCATGAGGTATTTTGCATATATATTTCACCCTAACAACAAGAGGGGGCCTTTTTTATTCCCATTTCCCTTTGAATTCCTCAATATATTACTTTTATAACAATAAGAATCGCAGCAGCAAGAGCAACGTGGGTAATAAATAGGCAGGAATGGCAGTTTAATAAATAAAAAAGACAATTTGCCCTTACTGGAACGATGGAGGGCGGGAGTCTCCGATGCCTCCTGTTCTCTCGAGGGGTGGTGGAAGGTCTGTGTGGCTCTCAGTGCACTGGGAACCCGTGTCAGAGTGGGAACTTTCAGCCAGGACCAGCTGTCAGCAGAGAAGAAGAGAATTACCCACACTCATTCCGCTTTCTCCAGCCTGCCATAAAGGTTTTCAACCACTGCTTTGCTAAAAAAGCCGAGATGGAAGGGAAAAGGGAGGGAAGGATGCACGTGGATTGCTGCCAAACTTCCACAAAGTCAGATTACATTCGATCCCAACAGGAGAAGAGCACAGCTTGGATGCGCACAGAATTCCTGCAAGCACCACAGACTCTCCTCAGCTCAGAAACACCAGCCCACCAGGCAGGGAGGGCACTTTTTGGGCACTGCCCGGGTTGCCCAAGCACACAGGCTGTCAGCATCCCTTGCAAAATGCACTCACACCGGAGGGCTGTGCTCTCGGTCTGGCTTTGCCAGGCCAAGAATGAAAAGGAAAAGCTGTTGGTAGAACAGCCCAAACATGGTGTAAGTCATTGTACAAAGACCTTCAAACCCCCTGAAAATCCACAGTCTGGTCTGGCCCACCCACCAAGTCTCCTGAATTAAAACCCAAACCCACCCAACCTCAACAACCCTACACTTTGGAGGAGGACCAGATTCCTGATGTCCATCCTACTCATGTCTCCTGTGCTCATTTTGTCTCCTGATGTTCCCTTAAGGCAGAGCTGCAGATGGGGAAAGGTTTATAAAATCAGGATATTCAATGACCACTCTTCTGTAATTCAGGAGGAGATGAAAACTTCTATAAAATGTGTAACTATCACCTTCAAAACTCCCCTGACACTGGCATTTGCATTCCTGGAAGCTGGAAGGGTCTGGCAGCCTTTCAACCAGGGGGGAAGGAAAGGCTGCAGAGCACCCAGCACACAGAATCCACATGGAAATTGGGAATTAAAGATATGCTGCAACAATCTACCCTCTCACTCCAAACCCCGCGTGTCTATGCCCAGCCCGGTGTCTTTGGGAATCATTTATTCCTGTTACAAAGAAGGATGGAAATCCTGCGTGGAACAACTAAAGCTATCGACATCCTCAATCATGAACAGGGATGCTCCTGGATAATGGATCACAGGCACAGTTCACTACACTCAGTCTTATTCCCAGTACATTCAGGATAGGCCATCTCCACTCAGCACTCCCAGTGGGACATCTTTAATCAGCTGATTAATAAACAGGAGAAAAAGGGAATGAGTCTCTTCCCCTCCCCACCCTCCTGGTTTGTAGCTCCTTTTAACACACTGATTTAAGATCAGACAATCTTAGGTTTAACTAAGACCTGAACCTACCCACTTATCTCCTGGCTGCTCCCTACTTTTCTGTGTTTAAAAAAGAAATAATAAATATTTGAAGAAGGCAGAGGTGCTTTGTGTTCAAGAATCCTTTTGTATGCCCAGGTGACACTGGTTTTCCACACTGTTTGTTTTTTTTAAAATCTTACCAGTGCAGGAAAAAAACTCCTGCCTGAAATGCACACCCAAGAACCAAACAGAGCAGGTCCCTTCTCTGGCAATGACTCAGTAAATATAAAACATAAGATGAATTTATAAATATAAAATCAGCATTTTTGCTTCAATTTTCTACCCTAGAAAGGCAGAATACCAGCAATTTTGCACAAGTGAGATGAAAGCATCAACATGTTTAAATACAACCCAATGCCAGGGGAGAAGAGCCACACACTGGGTAAAGCACCACTACAGGAAAACAAACAAGCACTGATCCAAGACTCCTTTTAATTTATCTCTGCAAACAGAACACGGGCATTGCCAATTAGCAGTTCCAGTTCAAATTCAGCTTTACCTGCTAGATGAAGTGGTTATATTTTATTTAAGAGCCTAAAAGTGGAGAAAGAGGTCCCAGTTCTCTGCTGCTCAAACAGGAAGGCAGATGACCAACCTTAGGGGGTTTGTGCACAATACAAATTGAACTCCACCAACTGAAAGACTCGGTTGGTATTTTAAATGGCTTTACAAACATTATTCTCCCATCAATCTAGGAAAGTTTTGCACATCTAATGCAAAAAGTGTATTTCAGCAGTCCATTGACCATACACCTCCCACTTTCTGGCCATGGTCCACAGAAAGCACTAACGACCTGGAGGTGCCCAGGGTTATATCCTGTCCCCAGTCCCCTGAGCCACCCAATCACTCTGCCAAGTCTCTTCAAACAATACAATTATAAGGCCTTTCATCAAATAAATCTTCAGCTAACAATATGGATTAATACCTTTCACCAAGAGGCAACAAGGTCTCAGCTTCCCTTTGTTTTTAGCTGTGGAAGAACCAGAGTGTGAGAGGTTCCGACTCTAACTGGTTCATTTATGGAGGACTAATTCTAATATAATGATCAGATGGGTGCTGGCTGTCGAAGAAGGGCACGGAGAAGGACCAGGATAGGAGGGGAGTGGCATTCCAGATGCAGTGTGTTATGCCTAAGAGCATAAACCATAAATATGAGCAGGGAAACACACACAGGCTGTCAAAAGGAACTGCCTGGAGACAAAACAGTTCTCCAGCACCACATGGAGGCAGCTGCATTATTCAAACTCTTATCACCAAAGCAAGAGAAACAGAGGAAACACTGAGGGGAAAAATAACATGAGCTTTTCCTAATAACTTGATAATTAAGGCTTCTGTCTTTCAGGTGGGGGAGTTAAAGGGAGATGTTTAGAAAGTATGTTGGCATTATGGAGATGCAAAGATGTCTCTGAGCTCGGCTCATCCCCTGAGGAATCTCCGTGCAAGTGCTTTCACTGACAAAAATCAAACCGGGGGTAAAAAGAGGGAAGAAGAAAGGGAAAAGAAAAAAAGATGGAACTGGATGTGAGCAAGATCTCTACACCCTTCACACTCTGGATTGCACCAAGCTCTGCAAACAAGCACTTGGCCTGAGGTATTTGGAAGCTGGAAAACGCGTTCCTCCTTTGAGCCAACCCGTGACAGGACAAACCTTGATGAGCTGTGGGAGTTCCACAAAACAAACCCCACAGCACCTTCATGCTGACAAAAAACTCCTGTCTCCTTCCATGCTGGAGAAGGTTTCCAGCATTTCCAGCAAGAAACACGGCTGGACAACAGTTATCTCGGAACCCACTGGAAGCAACAAGCGTTCAGTCCACTGTGTCAACACCAGACTTCCAGACACCACTATTGCCACTGATCTTCAGAGACTCTTTGGAGCAATTGTTTCACCTCTCTGTAGCTCCATTTCCCCTTCTGTCCTCTCCACCATGTCTGATTGTGTTTTTTTAACTAATTATGGCAAGACCTGCCTCTCACAGAGCTCAGAGGACTCAGGGAATCACCTGTGCAGAGTCCATGGACACCAGAGGAGAACCTGCCTGGGAAGAGCAAAGAGCAGACATTGGTACACTCTGCTCTCACATTCTCACCTGGCTAAATATTCATTAATTTACCAGCACGAAAACTACAATATCTAAATTCTCACTGAGAGCAGCAGCAGCCCTTGGCATTTCTCTCAGCTCAGGGAGAGGTGAGGGACTGATACCAGTACCTAAAAAATACCCTAAAAGAGCCATTTATGCTTTTGACAGCAACTTCAGAACAGCCACATTCATCTGCAAGTTGAAAGGAATTACTCCCCAACCAGTCACAGGCACCTGGAATGCCAAGTCAAAGCTTCAGAGACACGGCCCATTATCCACACCAAGGCTGCTCCCAGAGGAGCAATTGCAGGGAAGGCTTTGCTGATGAGGTCCTGTTATTCCAGCAGGAATCCTGACAAAGGCAACACAACTCCACACTGCTAGAAGGCCTGGAAAAGCCTGTCAGGAAAGGGATGTTTATTTTAGTCGGGAGAAATTGTCTGTGCTTGGGCGGATGAGGCTTCAGATGAATGAGGGTTTATATAACGTGTGAAGAGACTGGTCCTGAAATCAGCCCGTTTTATACGTAAGAATCACCAAGGATCTGCCTCTGTGGATTCTCCTCCAGGGCCTCAGCTCTGTGCACTCTGCTGGAGATGATTTAACAGCCCCGGAGCTCCTGTGCTGCCCTGTTAAATGGTTCTACCCAGCAGCAGGAACTGTAATTGCAAATACAGCGTCTAAAAAGCTTATGTACAAACAGGACAAGTGTTATCTCTTGGCACCCAGATAACGGGGAGGAAAACACAGGGAAAGCCTCACAGAAGGCTATGACATCACTGGCAGCCAATAGGAAACACTGCACATTCCCAGCAGCCAGGCAAGGGATTGATCCCAGATGTTGCAAATCCTTCCTAAAAACCCCAGATAACAGCCCAGCCAGCTGCTGGCAGAGCCCTCTCGCCTGGTTCCGACCTGGCAGCACCCACATGCCAATTCTTTCCACATTCCCAGTCCCTGGCCCATGCAAAGAGAATAGAAAAACATTTTAAGCCCTTGCAAAAAAAGCCTGGAGGTAACGTATTATCTCTCTTCCACACAAGCTGTTTTTCCAAATTGCCCAGTAAGGACCTGTGAAAAAACAAAGCTGCATTAATAATTTCATTCCGGTAAGCACAGAACTGAAAAGAAATGATTCCCAGAGAAGAACTGTATCCTGTGTTTTGTGTGTGTAGCAGAACAGGGAACGTATCGGCTATTTTTGGCAGAAGCTGCATTTACAGTAATAACAAGTCAACGGAGAATTCTGACACACAAGTAATGGTGGTCTCTACATCGTTGAAAACCTAAAGGTCAGCCACTAAAAGGAATTCAGTAAGCAGCAGCCCCCTGTCCCAAATTATTTAGTGCTTAAAACAACCAAAACCCTCACTAAATAAAGAAATAAACCCACACACACATGCACCAAAAAAACCTCCAACCCACCCTGAAATCAAAAGAACAAGATCTAAGACGCAGAGGAGAAAAACAAGCAGGACACAGGAGGGATGGGGAGGAAGTTTAAATAGCTAATTAGCAGCAGTGATTCTAATTGAATCCTAATTTAGCTGTACACTGAGTTCTCAGGGCAGCAAAAGTAAGCAACAGCCGAAGACTTGCAGATCCTCCCTTGAACATCTTCCCCTATGGAAATCAGTCCTGCATATGACACTGAGATCAAAGTTCCCACCTCTGACAAATAGAAGGATTCAAATGTTATTAAAAAAGATGAAAATCTCAAATTTCTCCACGTCAGTCATCTTGTAAACTTCAAAGTAGCCTCTGGCTCGGGCAGGAGGGGGAGAGGCGGTTCAGCTCTATGGCGTGCATTTAATTTTCCAGTTTTAAATGCGTTGTGTGGCCATGGAATACGCAGAGAGACGCTGCAGTGATCTACGTGAGGACCACGGTTATCACAGATGGTTTGGTGAAAGAATCCCAAGCTGTCTGCTACCAGCTGACACACATTTTATGGCACTGCAGACAAAGAAAGCTCAGGCCCAGCACGTCAAAAACCAGAGAAGGAAACAGCCCTGCCCAAAACACAATTTTTTTTCCCCAAAAGGTAAAGACCAACTTCGCTATCCCTGAAAGATTTGTAGGCAATTATCTTTTAAGTTCCAGTGAATAGGATATTAAAGAATTCGAAACTGAACAATTAACTTACAGCCAGATTTACATAAAACTCCTGCAGTAATTAGCAGCAAATAGAGGCAGATAAGCCCTGCAATTTTATGGGTGTTAGTGTGGAAAAAGTAATTTGCAATTCATAATGCAGGTCAGACACAGATGTTTCAGCTGATTGCTGAGCCAGGGAACAGAAGCCCTTGTCAACATCACCTGCAAGAAGTGCCCTGTGTGATCCCGGAGAGCTCCAAACTGAAGCCAAACCAGGGCGAAACGCACATCAATTTGGAAACAGGCTGATGGGAGGGAAGAGCCCACATCGTGCAGCAATGGAACTACCCATCCTGCCTCCAATCTGTGCTCTGCCTCAGCTGAATTAAATGGGTTTATAATGCATTATGTCATTTGCTGCTGAGAGCAGTGTCTGCAAAACCCACGTTGCTACGGCACACACAAAAGCCTCCACGGTGCTAATTCTCTGAAATAATTAATTTAAGCCACAACACATGTAAATTTTGCTTTTGGGTCTTTGCTGTAGCACCATTCTCTGTTAGAGGCCTGGCTACTGACTCAGACTACCCCGTGTGAGTTGAGTTCCTGGGCTGGTCAGCGACCTCCACTGGAACAGGAATGGCAATAAATGCAATTAATTCTTAAAATGCATTTCAGAGACTGCAATGTTTCTCTGCAACGAAAACAGCAACAGCCACAGAATTAAAACATAACATTTAACTGCTGTATGCACATATATAGATAGTCTTGTTCAGATCTTACTGTTCTTCATATTCTCCTGTTGTTCAGCTGGAAAACAGAAAAGCCATATATTTTCATGCTTCATATTATTTAAGGAGCTGGGAGGAGAGTTCACCTCTCAACCAGAGAAAATGCCCTTGGGGGTTTGGTTGGGAGAGGTTAAAGATGTTAAACAATTAGGAATTCCTTATTTACGTGGAACTTAACCTCCAAGAAGGTTGGCCCATGTTGGAACAACTCGAGTCCCATTTTGCTGCACGGAAGAGCCTGAAGGGTGTCAGGAACTCAGAATGAATCCCTGGTGTGTTGAATCAACACGGCAAAGATAAAGCTGCTAACCAGACCACACGGATAAAAACAAACACCACCTGCCTGGACCAGGAAGGGGAGAGCCAGGGCAGGGATGCAGAAGACAATCCAGACACGAGCCTGTTGTTTGAATTAATATTTACCAGCTCAGCAGCACGGGGGAAAGGGGAAGAAAGGAGGCAAGAGGTTCTCAGGATTAATTTGCTCTCCTGCCAAGAGCTGCCATTAATTCCTGCCCCTCTGCCTTCCAAGCAGACGCTGCTCTCATGCTGTGGCCGCACCAGTGACATCCCCACAGCCCATCCCAGGCTTGGGGGACGTTCTCTTCCGCTTGTTAATCACACATGAGCTCCCTTTTTGTGCCATGCATTCCCACAGTGTCAGAGCACCCTGGAATCCCTGCACGGAGGACAGAACCAGCCCCACCAACACCCCAGGCTCAGGCACACCCCAGGAGTTGTGGATTCAGCAGAGCTGAGCCCAACCCAGCCCCCCAAAGGACACCAGGATGGATGGTCAGCCACAGCCTGGAGAAGTTACCACCACCCTGAGCTCAGTTCCCACACCAGCATGGACACAAGCCAGAAAGGACTTCGTGCTGCCCCCGGATGGCCCCTCAGGTCTCAAAGACCACAGCTCTTTGATTGTTAGTTTAAGCATTCATTTGGTTCTCTAATGCCAGTGATTTTATCCTTTGGACAGCCAGTTTACTCCTCCACAGAGCACAACACGTGGGCATCATCCCCTTGGAGGCGAGAGGAGCAGATCCCTGCGGTGCCCATCTCTCTCCTGTGCAGCTCTAGCTCAGCAGAACCCTGCCTTGAAACACCCACCCATTCCCAGAGCAAGGCATTTCGGTGCCCAACACCCACTGCTGGGTGGAAATCCAGGGCTGAGTTCCCGGAGCACCTCTGAAAGTCCCCCTGGTTACGTGTCAACCACGGCCACGAAGGCCAAAAAGCAGGTATGGCACAGGTATGTTCGCCAACAACAACAAAGCAGCTTTTCCTTCTGAATGTATTTCTCGGGGACAAAGCAGGCAACTTATTTTAAGAGCACAGACTGAAGGGAGAACGCTCTCCCAATTGTTCAGACCTCAGTTTGATGCCAGATCTACTCAGTGCTTAACATCCCGTACACATTTGGGCGTGTGGGAGGACTGAGGTGAAGCTCACGTGTGGCAAAGCCACGGGTCCTGCTTTGCTACCACTGAGAACCTGGTGGGACTGCACGGCTGCCAGAGCCTGAGTGGCCCAAAATGCAAAGCAATCAAGAGGGGCAGGAAGAAATGCTAATATTGCATGATCCAGCTGAGCTCAGTTCAGCTGCTCGCCCTTGCCCTCCCACGGGGAACAATTCCAGCTGCTCAGATCCCAGCGGGGGCTGTGTCTGATGATCCCACAAGGCATCGTTCCTTAAGAACGATCTCCCAGTCAAAGTGATGTTTAAAAGATCCACAGCACTTCCCTCACACAATAATGGAGTGCAAACACACGTTCTCCTGCAGGAAACAGCACGCAATCGATGCTGGGTTTGATTTTACACCGACAGAATGTGTAATCCTGTCTACAAAAAGCCAGGCTTGGAAACTTTAAGCTACCCAGCAGGATTACAGGCAAATTTCCTTATCCTGTCTAACTGCAGTGACTGGGATAATAAAATATTTAAGGGGTGCTGGTTGTAAATGTGTGAGCAAGATCTTCAGCTCCCAAAATCTGCACAGGACTGGAGAAACAGATGGAGAGAGAGCAGCTCATTCCAGCTGGGAATGCCAAGAGCCTCAACTGTGCAGCTGGAAAAAACTCTTGTAAATCCACTTTATTACTACTCCTTTCTTATGTACCTTCATCCTACCAGTAACAGGAAGGCTGCAAACACATATCCAAACATTTCTCCAGTGCTCAAAGGCTGTCCCATGTCTCCAGTTACTTCAGCAGAGTGTCATACCATGGCACTGTGCTTCTCACCCCACCTGCATCACTTGTTGAAGCCAGGCTCTTAACAAAAATACATTTCACAATCGAGATAAACTTGAATTTTGGGGAAACAGGGATTTCTTGTCCTCTATTGTGTCCCAGTACCCAAGATTGTAATGTCAGTTTGAAAGAGGCTAATAAAATCATAGACTATGTCCCAAATGCTGTTTTGGTGTTAAAATAGAAAATACGAGTGCCCTCTTTTCTCTCTAAAGGTGCACAACCACTTAATAAACCTTAACAGGCATGAACCTCCTGTGCACATGAAATGTGCACATGAAATGGCCAAACACCACATTTATCCGTGTGTTTATCTGTGCCTCAAACACTAGGTGAAGGTGGAAATGACTGTATTTCCCAGAGCAAGCCTGGGACACAACAGGCTTTTCCTGGGGGCTGGAGAAGGAGGCACGTGGAGAAGGGGCCAACCACGGCAGCACCAGCACAGCCAGTGATGCTGCTCCCACCCAGCCCAGCACCTGCTCGGAAATGGGAAGCAACCAAAAGCCGTGGAGCACTTAGGAGATGGTAATTAATAGCTCCGGTTAGCTGGCAGACAAATGCCATGGCATACTGGAGAAATCAACACATCAAGAGGAGGAGTAAGGGAGATGGGATGTGCAGGGTAACATCTGGATCACTGAGTCCCTCTCTGACTGGACAAATTACTTACAGCCCAAATTCCTCCGCCCTGCTTGTTTTTCCAAGGCTGTAAATTGTTGTGTCTTTTTACTGAATGCATGCACAATGTTCAAACCTCATTTAAACCTTCCAGGCGCTACCACAATACCAGCACAATGAAATTTAAACGACACAACCAAAATCCCCTAAAACATCATGTTCAGCTGGTTTTGAACAAGTTGTTTTGGCTATTTAGTGACAGTACTGAAACTGTTCTCATGTTTAAATCACCTTTTCAGCCCTTCACACTTTGTGGACTTCATTCTGATTGTTAAAATAATTACTTAGTAATAGGATGTTACAGATATAATTAAAAACTAAGCTTTTGCGAGATTCAAGATACTTCTAAAATGAGAATCCAGGTACCAATTCTGCTGCTAATCAAACAATACAGATTTACAGACACATGAGCCAACGTACCCAGGACACCACTCTTCCATTGAAGCAAGGGAGCTTTGCATTGTCATCTGAGATCTCCTCCTTTACCACCCTGGAAAGAAAAAAACAAAACAGGAAGAAAATCAGGAGTTTGAAATTATATTAGCTCAGAAGGGACATGGTTTTCTCAAATGGTCCTGGAAAAATACAATTTCTGTTAAAATGCTGCTATCGGGAAGTGGTTTATGTTTAAAGAATATGTGACTACAAGAACAGAGGAAGCAAATAAAAATAAAGGGTAGAATAGGACCTTTCCATCCTAAATTGGTTGACACAAGAATAATTTCATGCATTCGCCCACTCTGGATTCTCCCCACAGTCTTTAAAGGTCTGATGGGGACTAAAATCCCCCCGTGCTGTGAAGCCTTTGTGGCAGAGATCACAGCACATTCGCAGCAGAAACAGATTTCTGGCCTCAAATTCCTGCACAGGAGAGCAGGGACAATCTGGTTTTGACAAAAAAAAAAAAAAAAAAAAGCCAAACTGAAGGCCAGTCATACTCCATGTGGATCCACAACCACATTTTCCTTTATTTATGTTTTTGTCTTACTTGTTGCTGTGTAAAGAAAAACCACAACAACCACAAAGCAACTGAGTGTGCCTGAAACAGTGTCATACTGGGGGGGGAAACTCCTTAGGAGGGGGAAGAGAGGAGAGCAAACGGCCAGTTGCTTTCCACCTTACTTTTGGAAAATTACAAATAAATAACTCCACCACCAACACCTGCATTTGCACAAATTTTAAGAGGGAATGAACGCAATCTTTTTTCCTGCACACTTATTTGCATTGTCAATGGTTGGCAGTGCAATATTAGGCAGTTTTCATCCCTTTCCTATTACTGGGAAGAAAAACATTCTAAAATATTCATTTAACTCCTAAAGCGTCTGTCCTCCCTTCACCTTTTGGCAGCAATGATAGATCACATGGTTCCATTATTGGTTTTAGTCATTAATACTTGGACTCCAAGGAGACAACTAGGAGTAAACTCCACTGAAAGCAACAGATACTCAGGGCTTTAAAAACCTCTGACAATCCCATGAAGTCCTCAGCCCTGTAATTCTGGAGCTGCACACAGAGGATTCCCACGCTTGCCTGCATCTCCGGCTCCAGTGGACGGGCTCAAATTCCAACATTATCTTTGGATTTTCACGGAGTCCTGCAGAGAACGCTCACCCAGCCAAGCCCCAACTGCTGAACCAGCAAAGCAAGACACTGCAGTAACTGTGTCTTGACAGCTGTACCTTTCAAATGACAAGATCTTCCCCGCTCCCCACAAGGAAATGACACTTACGGCACCCCAGGAACCACATGGACAATTCCCACACCGAGCTCCAAGATTTAGGCAAAACCCCCAGGCATTAGGACCACCCCAGCTACGAGGGGCTGTGCACAGAGAAGGCTTGGGGCACCTTCCCAAAGGAGCTGCCTGCAATCCTGCGCCTCCTGGACATGGAACACGAGCTCCTGGACTCACCCACCTCCATCCCAGCGCCAGCCCCGGCTGCAGCTGAAGGGAACAACTTCCAGATCTGTTGCAACTTGAACTACTAAATATAGCCTTGAGCTATGAGGCAAGAGAATGACAGAGTGTAAATCCCAGCTTGCTTTGGGTAGCAATCAGCAGTGCCAAGAACATCAAAGGCAGCAGCAGCCACTAATTTCAAATATCGCTGGTTTACAAATCATTATTTGTAGTAAAGAGGCAGCTCCTTTCAATCCTCAGCGAGGAGAAGCAATGGAGAGGAGGCAAGAAAGGGATAGGAATGGTTGCAGCAAACGCTTCAGTGTGAGGACAACTTTGTATTTAAGAAGATGCTGCTCATCCAGAAAAACTTGGGAGCCAGGGCGGAGGGACACACTGGTTGGCTGGTTCTGGAACATGTGGTCCTTTGGGAACTAATATCCTGAATATCAGCATGGGTAAAGCCCTAAAGAATGGGTTCACAACCTCGACCCAACCCAAGGCAGCGTGGCAAGGAAGAGGTGATGCCTTTGGTCTGCCAGAGACCTCCCATGAGGTGAAGAAGTCTGTTGGCATTGGATGCGGTCCACGGTGGAGATACATCACCGGTGCTCCCAAACAGAATTGTTAACAGCCTGATAACGAGACCAAAGACCATGTGATACCAAGAAACACATCCCCTGCTCTCTCACAGGTAAAGCTCCCCTGCAGAAACGGGGATATTTGTTTCCCAGGTCACATCCTGCCTTCTTGGCAACCCTGTGCGTGCCGCTGGAATTGCTGGCAAGGCTGGAACACACACAGCCCCTGTTCCAGCACACACAAGCCCCTGAGCAGAGGTCAGGAGCCACTCTGGGTCAGGGAAAGCCACTCACAAAGGTCCCATTGAGGGAAAACCAGAAGTGACAGAACTAAAGAGCCACTTCCAGCTCACCTGGGTCTGCCCCACTCTATGTTCCACCTGTACACAGCTCTCCCCTGCAAAGGGGAGCCTCTGCCAGCACACCAACAATTTAGAGACTTTCCTTCAATGTTCAGAGACTCAGAGCACTTTCCTTTTCACTGTACTCCGGGAAAAACCTCGATGCACAAGATATGAGGTCCTTTAGTTCATCCTTCCAATGCATCCACCAGGCAAAAGGGAGGTGAAAGAAGACCAAGGGGTCACACAGCACAGCAGACAGACCAGGAAAAGGAGCCCACGCTCTTGAATAAGCCCGTCCCCAACAAGCCCCCCGTGTCACACCTCACATCTGAGAGCATCTGCAGAAAAGGGTGAGGGATGTGTGGGGAAGGGGAGGAGGGAGCAGTTCCAGCAGCTCACATCCTCTGCTTTATTTGACTTAGAGGAGATTTAAGAACTAATTACTAAATGACACAATCACTGCTGGTAACAGCCCCTCCTTCCTCTCCCTTCCTGGAATTGTGTCTGGATCCTCTGGCTTTCCTACCAGCCTGCTCTGCACAAATAGGTGTTTGTGCATTTAGCAAACCCAGTCCTGCTCAGCCTCTCACCTGTTTCGATGACAGGTTACACTCCTCGTTACCCTCCCAGCATCCTGACTTCTTGTTTTCCTCCGAAAAGGATCTCAGCTGGAAAAACAAGGTTGTTTAGGCTTATCCCTCCCTCTCATCCTTCTGCCAGTTTGCTGCCTGAGAATATCCACTGATCCCATATTACCTGGGATATACAGTGATTCCAGGAGAGCCCCACAAACCCCTGATGACTCTGATTCACGAGCATTTGGGTAATTGGCTATTAAACCTGGGTCTGATAGCGTTGCACACACTTGCATTCTGATTGCATCATGCAAGCCTGTGAGAGAGCCTGCATCTCCACAAGGAGCTGCACGGCTTATCTTGGAAAATAAAACCTTAAAAGAAGAACTTTCCTTTTCACTTGCAGGCCCAGTCCTCCAAGCCCATGGAGATGGGAACTGCAGGGTTGACACAGCAGTGTGGCCCTACACATTCATTCTAGGTGAATGCCTGCCGTGACACAAGGTGAGCACCCGAATTTACTGCAGCACCAGATTAACTCCATCTTATCACTGGCATCACAATCAAGCCTTTTCTTAATTCCTTCTTATTGTCTTTACTGATGGGAGAAGGGGAGAGAAGCTTCTTGGAAATCCTCAGATTGAAGCCAAAGGGAATAGCCCTTTGTTTTATGTGTATCTTCAGTGTCACCACCAAGGCAGATAAGAGATTATTCAGGTGTCAGTTTTGATTCACAGAATCACATTGTCTGGAAGAGAAATCCAGGGATCACCTAGTCCAAGCTTCTGCTCACAGCAGGTTTAGGTTGCTCAGGGCCATGTCCAGTCAAGTTTTGAGTATCTCCAAGCACGGACATTCCAAAACCTCTTTGGGAAACTTCCACTGATAAGGCAGCAATTTTCCAAAATTGTTTAAATAGTAAAACAGTCAGAAACCATAATGGCAATCACCAAGTGGAATCTAAGGCTGCAGCTTTAAAACAGTCTTGCTGAAGCTGACTAACACTTCAGTTTGCATCTTTAATATAAAAATAAAACCTTGGGCTTTTTGCAGCTGAGGCCACAACACAGAGAGCCTTTAACCACCTTCCCAACACAGAGAAATGAACGCAAATAAAGCCACCTGCTGAACTGACAGGTGAGGCTTGGCTAGGGCATACTGCTTTTTGTGGCAAGAAGGAAGAGGGGAGAAGGGCAACCCCTCTGCCGAGCAGACGAACACCAGGATGCAATGCAGAGGGGAAGGGCTCTGCTCAGCACAAAGGATCGGGGAGCCACAAAAGCCTCAGCTCTTGCCTGCACCCCCCAGAGCTGGTGAGCAGGAACTGTGTGGCAGCGTTGCCCTCCTTCCTCCTCTGTGGAAGGCTCATGCCAATCGCTCCTCAAAATACCGCAGTGGCAGCAGCCTTCTCCTTTTTTAGGCTGTTATTCCCAAACTGCGCTGCCAATGCTGTGCCCTCCCATACGTGCACTGCTGTGTGCCAACTCCCACATAAACCTGTCAAAAATGCATATGAACGAGCTACCCACAATTATGACAGAAATGACACACCCAGATATATAGAAATGACACAACTGTGGGACAAAACCCTCTGCAAACAAAGATATCCAGCTTCACTGCACATGAGCTCCTCCTTAGAGGTTCTGTAGAAATTTTAGCAAGAAACTGTGCAATAAGTGTTGGAGAAGTCACCTCTTCCCACCCAGGTGACAAACAACAAAAAAACCACTGTTTTTCTTCATTTCTATAATTACCTGCCATTCTCTGTCTCATTCTTAACCCTTTTAAAAATCTAAACACACGGTCTTGGTGATTGTGTCTGCAATTAAGAGTTAATGCAATCATGTATTTAGACACCAGTTATCCCCAGCCACATCTCATCTCCAGCACCACACTAAACACTTTTGCCCACATAACTGCCTCTTCCCTGGTTTTTCCACTCCACCTTTATTCCTGCAGGCACATCCACCACTTTGTCATGCCAGCCTTCTGAAACAGCAGGGATAATTTATCATCTTTCAGGAGGACTGCAGGGCACTGGAAAAGTTCTAGCACTTTGGTCCTGGACCAGCTACTGACCTAAGCCTTAAGCACATGGATGAAGTTAAGAGCTGCTGCATTCCCTAAGAGAGAACCATCCCAAATCTGCCCTTATTTCAAACATAAAGCTTCACTTTTTATGGCAGTGAGTTGAACTCAAGGACAACTAAATCTGTTCAGGCTCTGCTCTGGCACCAACACGCACTGTATGACCTCGAGGAGGTCACCTGGCACGTCCCACTGCAAGAAAATCACGGACCCTCCATGTTTAAAAGTTCCTTTGTGAGGATTTAAGAGGGTTATCTGAGCAGCAGAAAGCCTCCTTACTTGGTCAGAGAGGTCTAGATTCTGCTCCAGCAAGATCTGGGCACAGGAATCCCAAAGGAACGCCGGGAGAACGGGAGGGAGGGAAGCACTGCTCGTGTTCAGCTGCCTGCCTGCAAACTGAGGAATTCTGATCCACAGCCATCCCGTTCCTCCGTCTGCATCACGCTCCAAGCTCTTCTAAAGGCGTATCAGTCCCCACCAAGTATAACCCTCTGACACAGTGACTCACAGGAAAAGGTTCCACGTGTTTTGAACCAACTGCTCCTTGGGCTCCCAGCCCGGAGCTGCCTCATCCTTCCATTTCAGTCCGAGCCGTGCTGGGCTCCACAAATTCTGCCCATTACCTCGAAGGGTCTCCAAACACACTGCACTCTGCAGCATCGCTGAGGAATGGCTTCCAATTAGGCATTTTAAAATATTTATGACTGACTGTTAAAGAGCAATGGCGTATAGAGAATGTGATTTGCTTCTCTGCCCCTTAATTAGCCGTATTTCAAGAGCTGTGCGATGCTCGAGGTGTGAAAATCCCACTGAAATACAGGCATTTATGGCATTAAAATTGCTATCTCTAGAAATTAGTTTGATTTTAGCACTGGCAGGCACAACTGTGCACAGTGTTATCCTCCACTCCGTGCCCAGCTAACCCAGAAAAAAAGCTCACCCTTCATTACGTGCACAGAGAAGCAAAGAAATGGTTGATTTTTGGAGTCCCAAGACCTTACAATTTCTTTTCATCAACATCATCTACTCCCTCAGAGAGAGTCTGGAATAGAACTGGCCAAAACAAGCACTTTAGCCACACTAACAGTATTCTGTGTCTCCTATTAGTTCCCTTTTTCCTCTGCTCCCTGTGCTATTTAGTAAATTATTTATGTGACTATATTTCAATCTCCCAGGTGCTAATGAATCTATTCTTGCAGCTGTCCCAAGGGACAGACACATCTCTGCCACAAAACCCAAGGATGAAAGGACAGGTCAGCGTAATTACAACCCGAACCCAGCTTTCCAAGCGCCAGCCCAATATCTCAGCTACAAACCAATAAATATTAACAAGCCCCCACAAAATTAAACAGTTCTCGAAAACCAACCTGGGAAAAACACCGTAAAAGAGAGACAGACGACTGCCAGCAGTGAGCTGGCTGTGGAATGCCCATTTCAAACAGCTGCCTGGGATTTGCCTTTCCCCAGGGTGCAATTATCTTCCCAGCTCCCGAGCAGGACACTCAGAACAGCGCTCTGGGATGTCACTCGGAGCCAAGGCGGGGATGCAGCCTCTTGGAAACGTAAGGCTCTGCAGGCTGGGGGCAGGTCGGGACCTGGAGAGCTGCACAACATCACTGAGATGCTCGGTGGCCAGGTGCCCTTGTCCAAGCCGGTCTGGGAGCTGGGCATGGAAAAGCAGGGTTCAGGATGTTTTTAGCTGCTCAGCAACAGCTCTGAGCCCCAGGGCTCCTCAGCAGGAGAGGCTGCACAACTTGTAAGCGTGTTGGCCATTCCCCCTGCCGTATACTACCTGTAAAACATCTATTTTGGGGCAAGGGAACATTGATTTTGGCAATAGAGCCTCCCTGAGCACAGACGCTGAGTACATCATTTAAGCCATGCTTTCAGTCCTTTCAAAGTTATTTGGGAAGCACCAGGAGCTCCATGAATGCCCAAGATGTCACAGCATCCCTAAGGATGTTTTGGGATAACATAACTTGAATTCACCGCCGTGCAGCCACTGCCAGAACGGGGTGTGGATGTCTCAGCCTGAGCCTGGGCTTCATCTGCTCATATCAAAAGGGGCAAAGAAGCATTTCAAGGTACTCAACCCAAGTCAGTTTTAACCCAGCTGGCTCAGGCAGTGACAGCAGCAGGAATTGTACTTCCCTGGGGTTCATTAGAGTCCATGGATTACACCAGGGACTCGGGGACTTCCTTCAGCTGCCAGACCACACTGAAGGCCTTTGCCACGGATTATTTCAAGGGCTTCCCACACTAACAGGATTCACATTAAGACAGATCCACTCCGGGAATGAGTCAAAGGACTATGTGGCCCTAATCACACGAATTCCATCAAGTTCCCCACTCTCAGTGTGGAATGAGGCAGCTTTCTGGAGAGGTGAAAGTCACCCCTGAAAGGCAGCAGGAGAAGGAGCTGCCTGAAAACGTGTCCTGCCTCTTCACTTTACAGTCAGACTTTCAGTCCTTCACAAAGGAAGCAAGAAAGAATCAAGCCCAGCACACGGCCTTAGAAAGCGGAGCATTTTTCCTAATCTGCCACAAGTGAGTTTATTTCTACCATTCCAAATCACCACTGGGTACGGCAGTGACCCCAGACCTCTCACGACAACTGCTCAATTCATTGTCAATAAAGGTGTCACAGCCATGACAAATCCAGCACCAGCTGCCAAACAACATAAACCAACAAATGCTAAACACACAGGAGAGCAGGCAAGATAAGAATGGGTTCTTATTCCTCTGTGAAATGTTCCTTTTGTGCCCTTTTAAAAGCACCTCATTACAATAATAAAGCTGGGTCAAAAACCAGCCACAAGTGTTAATCAATACCTCACAGAAATATTATTTACAGACAGGTTAAGTAATTGCTAACAAAGAGATGAATGCCAATCTAGTCGCACCACAAACAACCATATTATCCACCAGTGGCTGCAGTGCTCCAAGATTCCAGATACTTGGAAGAGAAAAGAAGCTATTCATAAATTTGTTTAGTATGGTCCCTATGCAGAGACCTCAAACACTTCTTACAGATAATATCGCTCTCCCCCAGGATATTTGTCTAGACATACTTTAATTTAATGGCAGAATTCTGGTCACTGATGTGGTGAAAATTATTTAGTTCAGTTTAACAAGGTCTTTTGGTCTATACTAGTCCAGCTTCCAGAAGAACAACTTCCAGCCTCCAAGTCAGATGTGAGCTGGAGTGGATGAGATAGCGCCTGTTGCCTCCAGACCTGGATAAAACACGGGCACCAAGGTGGAGTCAAACATCTCTGGCACCTTCAAAGCACATGCAAAATGCCAACCCTCCCACAGAAACATGCACAAAACCCCAAAAGACCCTTTTATTTTGTGAGAAGCCACCGGAAGCCTTCACAGGTCGGCTCTTTGTACGAGCCCAGGAAGTGAACTGCATCCTGCACACAATTCCCAGAACCTCCAGCGAGCCTCAAAGGCAACCCAGGAGGGATAAAACACAAACCCACTTCATGTTTCAGCTGTTCACATGGCCTGGACACTCTCTGTGGACGAAGCATTCTGGAATCCAGATCACAAGATAAGGCTGTCCTGGTCTGCCCCTTGGAAGTTTAGTCTCCCACGAGGAACACGCTGCCGGTGGAGGGGAAGCACAGAGAGCCCTCCAACATTTCCCTGGCACAGCAACACTGCAAGACAAACTTGTAACATCATGAAAAACTGGGTTCAGGCCTCTTGCACTCAGACCTAGTCATAAATTCCACCCACACTTCAACTTCAAAGTATGACCAGACCTACAAGTTTGTTTAGGCATTAAAAGAGAGATTTCCAGCTTGTCACAAAACCCCAAGTCAGACATAAATTAAGGAACAGGGACTCTTTGGACACGTGCCCCTACGGGATGGTGATCCCTCTTAGAAGATTTGCACCACGCTAAGTCAAACATTTGTGTTTTCACCCTCAGAAAGGTTTTCCAGCAGAGAAGGGAAACATGTTCTTGATAGGAAGCGCAATCCCCCAGCCCCACGGTCACGTTTAGAGGTGACTTTGCTCTTCCAAGCCACACTATACCATGTTTCATCATTAACAGTATCTACCACTTCACTTGGAAAAAGAGCGGAGTCATAGCCCAGACTGCACAGGCTGATGGGTCACAGCTGTCCACATAAACACTGGGAGGCAAAGCTCCCTCCTTACAGGAGCGGCCCCTTCAGCTTAGAACTGGAATACACGGATAAGGGCAAGGGAGAGAGGGTTATTTCATTTACTATGATGCTCCTGAAGAACCATAAGCAAGAAGAACACCGCAGTGCTCAAGGACTCACCTGGGCACCCGACCCAGGGTTTTGAGTGCCTTATAAAGAAATACTCGTCCAAGCTACTCTTGTTCAGTGCATCCCTACACGATGCAGCAGTACTGAAGGACACAGAAAGGCTGGATTCCCCCATTCCCCCAGCTTTTCCATCAGATCACCAACTCCTTATTCCTCACGCAGCAAGACACATTTGCCAACAGCTCTCAAAGCCATCCATTTAAGGAAAATTACATTTGGATAGGTCTAAAACACTGCCCCATTCAGCTAAGACGGGGAGTGAGCCTGCCAAGCACTGCCATGCATGCACTAAGGAATGGTGCTCCTCCAAATACTGCCCTCATGGAACTATTATCCAGGAGCTGGAAAAACACCCAGGAGCCTGTTCCAGGCTCCATCAACACAGGAGGTACCTGCTCTTCACCTGCCTAGCTCTGCCTGTTTGGTTCCCCCCCTCCCACTCTTGAAAAGAGCCATTGCAGCAACCTCAGAGGCTGCTCAGAGCAACAGTGCAGATAAAAGGGGCTGGCATTTGATGCGTCACAGGGAGAGAAGTGAACCTTCTCCATATGCAAAGGGAGAGCAAGGAAAATGCAAACCTTTCATTCCAAACCTGCACCAGCCCAAGGACATTTGACTTCTAAATGAGTCTTTCAGAGAGTCACAGAACAGTTCTGGTTGGAAGGGAACTTAAAGACTCTCTTGTCCCACTCCCTGCCATGGGCAGGGACACCTTCCACCATCCCAGGGTGCTCCAACCTGGCCTTGGACACTTCAGGGATGGGGCAGCCACAGCCTCTGGGCAACCTGTGCCAGGGCCTGCCCACCCTCCCAGCCAAGAATTTCTTCCCAATATCCAATTTAAACCTTCTCTCTCTCAGTTTGAAGCCACTTCCCCTTATCCTGTCACTCCATGCTCCAGTAGATTTCTGTAAACCTACTATTTGTAGGTTTAAGCACAGAATCCAACAGAAGTTTGGCGTTAATCTTCCAGTGTATTAGTGTGGAGGAGAAGGGGGCAACACAGAGCCCAATTACTATTATTAATGAGCACGTTCATCACCCCAAGAAGAAGGCTGAGCTTGAAATTGGGAAGAAATTGTAAGTTCTCTCTATTACTAGAGTTGTTAGAGTTGCATCATCCATCTTTCATCAAAGTATTTTCCTGTTCTGGGCATGCACTGGTCCCACTGAGATTTCCAGCCTCTCCCTGGAGAACAGGCAGAGCACCAGGAACAGCCTTTGGTGAACATGCAGGTGTAGCCAGGCTGTATTTCTGTCTGTCAGGCTGTATTTCTGTCTGTCAGGCTGTATCTCTAGAACAGGTAAACTCTAAAGTTTTTGTTACTGCTTTAGTCACAAACACAGTGAAGAGCAGCTGAACAAGCTCCAACTTAAGCAATCCACCCCATGAATCCTCAATAGCTTCCTGAGCTTCCCAAATCCTATTTTTGCAGCAGGATACCAAGAGCGCCTCTCCAGAGTAAAACTCCACTTTGTCATTTCCTAATTCCGACTTCATTGAGACATATATCCTGCTCTTTGGCACAGCCAGATAAGAGGAGACCCAATCCCAGTGGTTCTGTAATCTGCCCATTCTTTATTACAGCTGGTTCCTCTCCTCACTGTGTGCTCTCAGGGGCTGGGGAACACCAGCAGCTCTGTGACTGCAGCACTTGCCAATGGTTATCCAACCAACCAGGGGCTGATTTCTTAATTAGTGATCCCTGGAGTCCAAAGAGAGAAACAGCAGCTATTAAAAAAAGACAGCACGGATGAGAAAGGGGGGCAGGGCGATGGCAGGGATGGGAATTAAGCTTTGAAACACAGACTTCTTGTTTAAATGTGCCCAAAGACATCCTGCCTACCTTATCCTCAGGCAAAGGTCTAGCTGTTGCTTTTAAAACCAAGTATCCAAGAAGCCACCAAAAATCCTTTCAAAAGGCAGCCTGTCTGGTGGGGAAATCAGAAATACACATTAAGCAAAGGACCTTGAAGAGGGCTGACAGCTTTGGCAGTATCTCCAAACTTTCTAACACACATATCACCTTCTGACCGTGTCCTGAGTCACTGTTTTCAAAAGGAAACGCGTCCCTGAGAAAACACAGCAACAACAGGAGGTACTGTGAGGTTCTCAAAACCCACAGTGGCTTTGCTTGACCTCGGCAGACCCTGTTCCCCAGCAGCACTGTGCCCCCAGCCCTGCACACACAGCTCTTCCTGCTAGCACGGGGTTCCCAGCCTTCAGCTTTTGTACCCAGAACACCTTTCCGATGGTTTCTGACACCTGCACTTCCAGCTCAACACTCCAGAGAGTGAATCATATAAGGAAAGGAAGAATGTGTTTTCAAGAGCATTTTGGTTTGTATTTATATTTCTATACTTTTACCCTTAGAGAAAAGAATGTCTTAGGACTCCACAAGCTGACAGATGTGCACGTCTCTGTTGGTGTTGTTTATTTTACCTGGCTGCTGCAAGCAAAACACAAAGTATTTTAAAAAACAAGAACGTATGAATGTGAAAAATCAGAAGTCCTGGTAAGGAAAATTTAAGGTAGTTCTAGGGCTAGTTAAAGTAAGTTTTTAAGAGCTAAAGGAAATTTTAAGAGGCAGGTTTTCCATTAGCAGCCAGAGAGAGTTGGGTCCATTTAGTGGTGTTCCACCACCACTTAACCTTACTGGATCCCTATGGCCATGGAAGTTCACAGGAATGTCCCATTTGGGCACAGTTCTAAAGCCATTTCCTGATTTGTATGACATTACTCCAAAGAAATCAACCCCAGAGAGCTCTAATTATGATATTCAGTCTGCTCTGAGAGTTCACAGTGCCCCAGTTTTTAAGTGACCTATTGCAAAGCTTGGAATTCAGAGACAAATCACCACTGCTAGGAGCCTTCAGGATAAAAGGGGAAGGGAACAATAAGGCCCAAGAGTTTCTAGGACCATAAAAAAAGGAAGAAGGGTCTTATTTTGCTTAGTTTGAAGCAACACATTTTACTGGAATGACAGTGGCAGAGTCAAGGTTGTCATAACCAATTGCATCCAGAGGCAGCTGCTGGAAGGAACCTCCAGTCACTTTGCCAGCCTTGGCTCTGTAACTATGGCATGGATCTCTTCTTGTACCCAGCAGGTGCCAGGCCACGGGCACAGAGAAGGGTTGTAACTTCTGTGACTTCCTTTCCTTTCACTTCCACTTTTATTTCAGATGAAGGAATATGTGTACATACAAAATAAGTAAAGGTGGGGATCAAACCCCTCACTTCTCAGCAAGTTTTACTTTTAAGCCCATTATTTATTGTTCCATGACCCTCTCATTCAAAAAAAACCCCAAATCCCTCCAATTCTGCCAGTCCTGAGGTTTGTTTCTTTCTGTTTAGCTGCAATGTGAGTTCCTCAGAGTGAGGACTGTTTTCCCACCAGGAGCTTACACAAAACACCTCCACAAAGGCTCCCTCACTGTGCAAACAACAAGCAAACCTGTTGTATTTGTCTCTGGCTTCTTTTTAAAGAGCAAGTGCAACTCAGCAGCAACTCCCAGGCCAAGGCCAGGGCAGACCAGCCAAAGACGTCCCCAAAAATGACCTGCAAGGAGGTGCCTCCTGAAGCTCAGTCTCTCTCCCCTTCAACATCCACGAGCCCCTCCTGCCAGGAGTGAATTCCCAGCTCTTTTTGCACCGCCTGGTGTTACTCACACAACCAAAGTCAGCTTGGCACCAGGACTGCAAAGCCGCCCTGCAGCAAAGGATAATTCACAGCAGCATTATCTTCAATTCACTGGCTTACTGGTAATTGGGGCTGAACAGGAGGGGGGGGGGGGGAGCGTTAGCAAAGACAGAAATAAGCAGATGACAAATTTGCTTATTAACCACACTGAATAAGAGATGCACTCAAAACCTGAGGAGGGAGGAGGGATGGAAAGCAGGATGGGGAAGGAGCAGGAGCTGGATCAGCCTGGCTAATGTCAACCATGAAATGCAACCCCTGCTGCCACAACTGGAAAGACAGAAAGGCAGAGTGTTTAATATTAACTATTTGATGGCTCTGCCTCTGATGCCTCGTCTGATACCACGTCAGGAACAGCATTTCCATGGCCCCTGCAGGTGGTTCCTACAAGGCGGAGCTCTGAAACAGCAGCAAGAACAAATAAATTCACTCTGCGCCGAAAACTTCCCTCCAAACCCGAAGTTTATCTTCCCTGGGAGTCAAGCAGGGCACACATTGCGAAAGCAGTCAGTCACCAGGGCTCCTCACAGTGCTCCAGGGCCAGGCCTGCCTTTCCCTTTCCTCCAAATCGCCCAGCTCTGTGAGAGGCACGCTCTGTTCCCTCTCCGGATTAGTCTCGGAGCCACGGAAGGCAGGGAGCATTTCTGCATACTCTGGAATAAGGAACTTGTCAAGCATGTCTGTGAGCATTGCACTTGCTCAACCATCTCCAGTGACTAAGTATCCCCGCATATTTACCTGTGACATCAGAAATCCAACCTCTCCCTTGGATTCAACACTTAAGTAGCACCTCTAGTTACGAACGACACGATTGGCCCAGAGATCCCTAAATATTCCTGTTTTCTGCAGCACTCCCACCTTGCCATCCCTTGCTGCCACTGTGCACCTTTATTCCTTGGTAAGAGCAAAATATAATTAGTGTCAGGCACTTCTTTGCATATTCTTTTCCATATTCTTTTCCAAATAAAGAAGAACTTTGTCCTGCACCCATACTCCTTCCTCATCTCTGTACCAGGCAAGTCTCTGGGCTCAATTAGTTTGGGTCTCTAACTAAAACAGATCCTAAAATACAACTGGAAAGAAACATATTTAAAAAGCAGCCCCCCAAGCTCTTGCAAATCCACTCTTTTAACTAATTCTGGTTTTCCTGCGTTGGCAAATTGGGTTTATTTGCTTATATGATTTTAAAAATTCCGCCACAATAGTAAATTCTGTGGGAAATGTGACATGGGTGAAAATGGAAGAGTCACTGGTCAGTGCAGAGAACTTCCACCACGGTGACTGCCAAGAAGCAAGGGCAGAGACGTGTAATTTTAACATGCTCAGTCTCCTCCAAAGGGACAACTCCTGCCCAGAGATCAGGTTAGGCCCAGGTTTAACTGGTTCTAATCTCAGGGAGTAGATCACTTACTCAAGGTCAAACACAGAGTAGCTGGAAAAGGGAAAACTGAACTCAGACCTCAAATCCCAACCAGTGCCTCAACCCACACAGCCTTTCCTCTCCTCACATTCCAGAGGGAAGGGAGACAGAAGGCATTTAAATGTTGCAGGTTTCAGATAAGATTTCACTAAAAAACCTCTTATTTTGAGCCAATTTTCAAACCTGTGTGTTCCTCCTCAACTCTGTGTGATGAATTCTTGCTTTGAACAGCAAACAGTTGTTAAAACACAAGTTCTTATCCCGCTCCCCACGGTGAGACAGGTGTTCACAAACACTGTTTGCACACACACTCGCTAAGGACTTTCCAACTGGATCTACTTCTACCCCTCAGAACTCAGAGATGCAAAGGCAGGTTTAAAATAAATGATTAAATGAAAATCTGGAGGGTCCTTTTAGGGCTGCTCCTCCCTGCTGCTGCTGAGCAGCCTCTACAGGGCGCTTCTCCCAAAATCAGAGAAGTTTTGAATATCCTCCCAAAGGATTTTCATACTTCATCTCACCAAGGCCACCGAAATAACCAAAAATGATGGTTATTCCCTCAGTTACTTACATTTCACATGGAAATAACCCACAACAGAATCACAGGGCAACTATTTAGGTCGTTCCTTGCCCGAGCACTGTGAATTCCTCTGTGTTTGCTCAGCAGCTTGTCTCAACTGATTAAAGTCTGCAGCAGCAATTGGAGGACGAGCCTCCAGCAGCCTCCTCTGAGAACTGGGACCCCGAACCGGCATCAGCAAAATCACCAGTGACATCCTCACCCTTCCCCAACACGCTCATTAAACCAGGAGTTTGGTGCTTAATTACTCTGGAAACCATTCCAGTGGCAGGGCAAGCCAAATGTCCTGGGCGGAAAGGCAAGCAGTGGAAAGATGGAAGAAGGAGAGGCTCTCCATCAAAGCTCTCCCTGCACATGGGACGTCAATCTCCTCCTGGACCTGATGCTGAGGGAGCTGAATTGTGTGTCCATCCCATATCCCACTGCTCACTGAGATCCACTAGGGAAGAATCACCTGGATTGATCCCAAAGAACCACCACGACCAACCATTCCTCCCTTAAACACAGACCTTCTGCACCTTCCAGCCCCTCTCACCAGGTTTTTCCTTGGGGCAAGCAAAAGCTTCCAAATCCAGTGTGATTTATATAATTACACATATTTGGACTCAAACTCTGGGGTCTTGGAGCATTTCAAACTGTTCTCAGGAGCACTCTCAGCAAAGGGATTGTTGATATCCAACAAAACAGATTGGTCAGAATAACCTGTCCCAAAGCCCACCAGAATTCACTCTTCCCTATTTCCAGGTACCATAAAGGAGTTACAATCAGGCCCCTTTGGGAACCATGAGCAAGAGAAACAGAAAGTGACACCTGTGTGAGCACATCACTAGGTATGGATGGATGTGCTTCTGGCATTAAAGGGAAATAACAAGCATTCAAGAGTTCCCCTAAATTAGGGTTTAAAAGCTCTGTGTGTCACCAGTTTCCATGTCTTTCCCTTCCACAGCAAAGCGCCTTTAGGAACACCCCCTGTTCCCATCCCCTTGGCCACAGAGACCTTTACTCAGAGCTCCAAGAGGATCAGAAAATACCACAGGAATATTTCTGGTATTGCCAAAAGACAAATGAGAGATGAAGCAGAAGCTGCAAAATTAAGAGATTCCTGAAGTACTGGCTACCCCGGAAAGAAAGCCCCGAGATGACAAACCAGTTCACCCCATAAGGTGGAGGTGTAAAAGGCTGGATATTCTGTATTTTTCAGCTCAAATGAGAGGGTATTTTCACTACATTCTGTTCTCACACATGCAGAGGACAAAGCAATCAGACCAAAACATCCTACAAAAATAAAGATGGTTATATATATCCTTTTCTTCCCTGCAGGAACAATAATGACTAAAAAAGGCTTATGCACTTTCACAGAACACTGTATTTCTGCTGGAAAAGGCAGCTCCCCATCCCCAAACGGATGCAAGTTTCAGTCCAAGGGGTACCTTTCGCCTCAAGGTCATTGGCAAGTTTGGGAAAACACACAAAATTCAGTATCTGAAAGATTCTCAGAAGATCCTGGATGCAGCTCTGAGATCTGCAGGTTTTCTGGACACACATGACCTCTTCATTTTTCCTTCCAGAAGAGGATCATTTCTCTGCCAATTCTGGGAGGGTGTGTAAGGACAGGAATTCTCATTTTTGTGTACTCTCAAAGCAAAAGAGGGTCAGAAAACAGTGGGAGCTGCCATGAACTCCGAGGGGGGAAAAGAAATCCGATGTTACTGTCAACAGATGCTGCTTCCCTTAAATCTCTCTTCTGAATTTGCCTTAACACATTGATTTTTAGGCTGATTAAAACCACAACGAGAAAATTTCTTCTAAAATACCTGACCTGGCTCTTGAGGGATCCCATGTGACACAGCTCTGTAGGTGTAGAAGGTGTCAGCATGTTCAGAGGTGACCTCAGGTAAGTCTCTATCATGCCATTGGAACATGTAATTATAACTTTCACTGTCAGCAACAAGCTCTTAAACAGACATTTTGATTTAATTCCTATTAGGCTTCCATCTGCAAAAGGAGCTTTTGTGAGTTAAAGTAACGATGCAGAGCAATTTTAAAGCAACACTGTCCATATCCACTGATAAATCTTCGAACAGGGTTAAAATGAGGAAAAAAAACCCCTGTTTGGAACTCTTGGATAGGCAGCACTGCTTTTCTGAACACTCAGGGGGAGATTTTCAGGAGTGGTTTTCCTCTAACTCCACTGGAATTACAGTCAGACCTGCCCTAAATGATGATGAATAAACAGCACATTTTGCTGGGAGAAGAAAAACAGATGAGTTTAATCATCTGTCCAGATTCAGCACCCCAACCAAGAGAAGGAAAACAAGCACAGATTAAACAAACAGTGAAACTGATATTAGAGATGGGCAGGAACGCTCTACTCCCTCTTCTCGTTTTCCCAACTCAACTGCTCAGTGTATCTTGTCTGCAAACAGTTCTTGGGAACTGGGCTTGCACACACAGCAAATTGCCAAATTCTCCCGAAATAGCTGCACTTAAGCTGAATTTACATGTGCTTTCCTCATTAGTTACCCAGAGGAGGATTTCAAAACGCTGGCTACTGAAGGGCACCCCTCTGACATGACCCAGGACTAGCAGAGAAGGTTCATCTGCACATCACACCCCCTCCCTTGTAGGACTCTCTTAATTACCACTCAATTAGAGAGCATAAAGTAGGCATTCAGCAAAAGGTGGGGTACTTGTTTTTTCTTCAAAAATAACGTGGCCAAAGAAGAGATGCCATCCTGGATATTTAAGTCATTAGCCATTAAACTGCATCAGAAATATTTCTGCTCAGTGCAATGCAGAAGACTCAGCTTTAGTAAACTCCAGGGGAATCCTTATGGAAAGGAATCCAAACAATGGGGTAAATGGAGAGGAACAGGAGCCGGCCTTTTAAAAAATAACTGTAGGAGAAAGTAATATTAATGTGTCTCAATTCAGAGAGGCCATTCGCCTCATCTCCTTAATTCAGTACAGCCAAGACTACCCCAACACTCACACAGAGCACAGTCTGCCCCTTGCACAGCAGCCTGAGCCCTGTCAGCACAAGGGCAAAGCTGCATTTCAAGGGAAAAAGGATAAATTCAGTGTCTCTGTGGCAGCCAGACACTGTCAGGGCTCTGCCACCGTCCCAAGGTCTCTTCAGGGGGTTCAGCACTGCTTTGGTCAGCCCAGGGGTCACAGAACTGAGACCACCACTCGCTCCCTCCTGGCTGAGCTGGTGGACACAGAAAGGACAAAGCCTGACTTTACCTCCAAAAGAGATGGTCAGAAACACCGAGTCATCTTCCTATTCCCACAGGCAGAACAGGAATAAAACCCTTCTAGATACTGCCTTTACCCGGGAAATTGAATACCTGTCACCTTGCTTCCTCTCTCTTAAGTTCTTTCCAGGTGAAATCCAGAAACCTCAGCACAAAGCTCAGAATAAACTGCAGTACAACACGTGTAAAGAGTTGCATTGAGTCAGCATCATTAATAGGGAAAAATCAGCTGATTCTACTGATTTTCCCTCCCAAAACGTGAGGCACGTGAGAGAGGAGCACACCTGCTAACAAGGTGGGGGTCAGGGTTTAGGGGCTTTAAGAGACTGGATCGTAATGAGCTTTGGAAGGAAAGCAACACAGTAACACAGAAAAGAGAGTGAGAATTAGACAGAATTGGAGGGGGAATAATCACAATTTAAAAGAATTCCACATAGATGTTAAGGTAGAAAAATTTACTGTTGATCATATGAAGCACACCAACATACCAGTCAAATACACAGGAGCCCCAACTGTTGTGGGAAAAAGAGGGAAAGGAGGTAACTTTAATTATCAAGGCATGCAAATTGAAACATATAATTCCTGAAGAAGATAAAGACCAGAAGAGCATGGAGAGGATCCTCCAAGTGATGCCGTTTACAGAAAAATCCCTACCCTGCCAACCTTCCCTCCTGAGCTGGGGCACAACAGCTGGAATAAATGACTGGTGCTCCTGAACAATTCCCTGGGAGCACTAATGAGGATGCTAATTGGCCAGGCTGCACACAGCCATGGTAACACCTCTCAGGCTGCATTTAAAGTGGGGGCTGAAAGGCAGCAGTGAGGCTATTTTTGAAAATGCCAGGCTGGTGTTTGAAGGTGAACAGGATCCAAGGGAAGGGAGCCTGTACTAACCTTGGCCGTGCCATGGAAACCTGTACAGGCTTTAATGCTGGATGGAAATTAACTCCTTAATTCAAAATTTTAATCTGTTCCATAGATATTTGGGGTTGCTTTCAAAGCTCTGCATCTGGATCTCCTCCTGCTTCCCTGTTCGCTCTCCCGTGGCAGGACAGGATGGTGATAATCCTTCAGAAATTATTATTAAATAAATCCCTCTTAATTCAAGCTACTTCACAGGCAAATTTTAATTAGAGATACAGCAAGCCCACAGATAAGTTGCTGAACTTGAATCCTATGGAGTTGGTTAATGTTTCCAACAGCTGCACAGCCTCTGTGTGTATTCTTAAGCCCAAACAAATCTACCTGAGCACTGGTAAAAAAAAAAGAAAAACAAAACTCTGCATATGCTCCATGGAGCTGCTCATTAAATGAACAGTAGTAAACTTGTTTTTCTAACTTGTCCCACTGCAGATCACTACCCACAGGAAGCAGACCAAACCTGATGTGTCCCTTTAGCATGTTTTCATAGCATTAGCTTTTAATAAATATAACATACTCCACCCTCGGAGCAGAGCAGGGCTCAGGTTCCTGCAGAAAAAGCGGTTGTTTTAAATATTTAGATTACATTACAGCTGGGACATTAAAATAAGCAGTGGCTTGTACTGCAGACAGCTATCAGAATCAGCTTGGCAAAATACGTGTCAGCTCAACTGGTGTGGTTGCAAAGCATGAGCTCTGAGGTCTGTCAGCTCCGTGTTCTTACACTTATTTTCATTATTTGTGCTGCAACAGTGCTTTCTGATGTCAGCAAACAGAAAAGCACCACAGTGTTAGACGCTGTATAAACGTAAGTAGTGTAAGTGCCCAGAAAGTGCATTTCAGCAGAGAAAATGGGAAGAAGCCGGGAGAAGTAAAGGCTGTTCTCCTCAGGGAAGGACTAACGCAGACCTCAGCTCAGCCTGTACTTCACTGTGTCCAAGTGCTTGGCTGAGTCCAGTGTGGGGTGGAATGAAAGCTGGGAAGGACCAGGAGCAGCCCGCTGACCCGCGCAGAGTCAGCACGCTCGGGTGTAAGAGCTGCCTCAAAGAACGGATGGAAACCCAACCAACCTCACAACTGAATCTACTCACCCACCCGTGGGGTTTTGAGGAAAGCCTTCATGAAAAAGCATTTCCCTCCCCCTGCACTCATTGGAACCAGTGCTGTCCACACGAGAGAACTGACGGGAACTGGCTCAAAATTCCATGTATTTCAGAAAACACTGACTTCCCCAGGCTCTGCATCGGCCCCAAAGAGAGGTCAGTGCTGCCACAGGCTCCCAGAGCGGGGCTGGCAGCAGCAGGACAGGAGGGTCATGGATGTCACCCATGGGGCTCTCACATGCCTCACATTCACCTCCCCGGGCAGCTCTGCCTGTTTACACCCCAGGAGCAGCTGTCCCAGCCTGACCTGGAGCCAGCTCTGGCTGTTACACAACCCATCGTTCCTCCCCAGCCTACAAGACAGGCAGACCTGGCCACAGAGGAGGGGAAAATCCTTCCAAGAAGCCCACTTGGTGCTCCATCTGCTGCCATCCAAAAGATACCGTCATTAAACAGGTGTTTACAAAGGTCTGGGTGGTAAATCGGGAGTCTGCAGGAGCAGTTGAAGCCCAAACTCTTTCTAACCCGTGCCCAAGTAAACTGCTGGTTTTCTCCCAGTCCAACTGATGTGACCTCTGAGTACCTACAAGCTTATTAAGCAGCTTGAGAGAACAGAGAAAAGACAGCAGGTTAACACTGAGAGAATGTAAATCTTCAGAAAACCTACTTTTATTAGTTCCACTCTCATGGAATGACTTCCTTACTCATTCACCTCTCCTAAAAACACACGGTTCTCTCAATGACACTGAGGGTAAGGGAGACTAAACAGGGAGGGGACAGATGCACGTGGGAAAACCAGCACAAAGAAGGTTGCTTTGTAAAGGTTATCTTTTACAGGCCAAAGGTTCCATGGCACACCCCTTTTCTGCTCTTGTACCTGCCCATCGTTCAGGTCCGTAACCTGGACATCCCCCTGGATTCTCTGGCTGCTCTCTGAGCCCTCACATCCCACCTCCACGTGGGAGCCCCTGCAGTGTGCGTGGCATTTCTGAAACTTTCCATTTACACAGCTAAAACTCCTGCCAGAGCCGTGCCTCAACATCCCCCTGCCTGGTGCTGCTCCACACAGACACTCCCTGTGGGCATCAATCCCTGTCACGGAGCTGCAAAGATCATTTTCCTAAGCTGTTATTTTTAGCACATGCCCCCTCTGCACACTGGCCTGCCAGCTCCATGTTTTCTAATGCAAAGAAGAATCACTCGCCTGCATTTCATCCTGTTTCAAAAAAGACAAACTCCTACCTGTAACTGACCTATATCAGCCTCTGTCACCTGCTTGCTCAGTTTTCAAACAAGGATGGAGGTTGGCATCCTTTCATGTGGCTCTTTAGTCTTGAGAGGATCTCCTTAAAAACACCAGCAAAAATACCTCATTAAAATCCATATTGCAATAACTACCCAAAAAAACACCCAGCCCAAAACTATGGTCTCGCTAATCCAGAGCACAGCAGAGTCCACCTAAAAGGCAGAATGCCACCTGCAAGCCCCTTTGTCCAGTCTGCTGTACATCCCTAAATAAGCCTGGAAACAGCTTCCCGAGCACTGAACTCAGCCCAAAAACTTTCCCTTGAATTTAAACCTCTATGGTAACTGCTAAGAGAGAACAGGCAGAAATGAGGCTTCCAAGTTTTGGTCCAACGCTCCTCTGCTTGCTGGGTTTTCACAAGAGCTTTCATTCAACGAGTGTGGAATTATGTGGATATATCACACAAATTTGTTTTCCCAATTACACATTTCCAGTGTCCAAAGGGCACTTTAAGTATCACAGACTCACAGCATGGTTTGAGTTGGAAGGGAACTTAAAAGATCACCCAGTGCCACCTCCTGCCATGGGCAGGGACACCTTCCACTATTCCAGGTCCTGGCCTTGGACACTTCCAGGGCTGGGGCAGCCACAGCTTCTCTGGGAAACCTGTACCAGGGCCTGCCCACCCTCCCAGCCAGAGATTTCCTCCTAATATCCAAATTAAAGCTTCTCTGTCAGTTTGAAGCCATTCCCCCTTGTCCTGTCATTACAATAACCCATCTAAATATCAACTGTCTAAGCCTCACAGATTTATAAGCAACTCCTACTTTCATTGCTCCCCATAAAAAAGATCTGGTGGATATTTTTTTAAGTGTCTTATCCCTAAAAGCTTTCCCAATTATGAAATTATTCTGAAGCTCCACAGCTACGGACACATATGTGTCAATTCGGACTCCTGTTTCTCAGTTATAACTCCTCTTAGGGCAAGGGTAAAGACACAGATGGTCCGTGGCCTCCATAAAAAAAGGCACAACACAGGGCTTCTCATTTTCCTCTTCTATCCAAAATTGCCCCACTCAGCTCACAATCCCAATCCCAGACGGGATTCCTACTGCTTTGAATCACATTTGCTTGCTCCTTTTCGACACCCCACGTACCAAGAAAACCAATTTCTGCGCAGAAAGAGCTGCACCTAAAAGTGCAGTTTAAAAGGGAGTTCTTTTGCTGATACCAAAGGAATCCTTAAAAAGCCACTCCTCAGAGTACTCCCTAAAGAAGTATAATCAAAGGAGTATTAGTTCACACAATGGAAAGAATGAGGAGTTGAACCTCACCCAGAAGGATGGCAGAACAGACACACTCTGGAATTCCAGGGGCAGAGACTGCAGAGCCGGGACACGGTGACGGAACAGAGCAAAGGAACCACAGCAGTGCAGAGAGGGGACACTGCCCGGGTTTGGGACAGACCACGCGTTTCAGATGGTTCAGTTCTTCCTCTGACCCTCTCCTGCTCTAATCATGCCACAGCAGCACGTCCTACGCTGACCAGAGCTGAACTGCAGCACAAAGTCTCAAAGTAGGTTATTACGGAGTAAATTTAAAACATGCAACTCATGGCAATGCCTGGATCACACACATTCTTAATTTTGTATTTTTGGAAGTCAGTGATACTGTTTTACAAGCAAAGCTCTGGAAACATCAAATATTTAAAAGCAGACGGATAGGAGTTCCTTTTGTAGGATCTGTCACACAGATTCATTATGAATCATTTGGATCCCACACAGCTGTCATAATTTCAGTCATGAGAACCCAGGCATCACAAACTACAGCTTTATTTTTAGACGGATTCATTAGTTGTCATTTTTCAATCATCAAAGAATTAACAGAATTGCACTATATGTTCTCGTGTGGCCGTAACCTTAGAATCAACAATGTCAGTGATGGGAAGTGACCTCTGAGCTCTCCCCTGGGGAAAGAATCAGTGGCTGTAAGTAACTAAATCAGCTGATGACACAGCTCCTTGTCTATAAAAACCACACCACAAACATCACCTTTCCTACATTTCACTGCTGGCAGATACTGTCACATTAACGAGTGTGATCCTGTCATGTCCCTGCTTAATTTCCCACCAAGGAGAATAAAAATAGAAGCTACAAAGCTTCCAAGGGTTGAGTCTTAATGTCAGGGCACAGTTGGACATCCTGCATCACAGAAACAGCATCGTGGCCACAGATGGAGCCAGCAGGAAAGCCCTGGCTTGCAGAGTGAAGGCAGGGCCATTCCATCGTGAGTTAGGGAAGAAGTCACCCTTGGGAATGAACTGGCACAGGGAAAAGTGCTGAAGCAGTAAATGAAAGTGTAACCGAAGTTCAGAAGGAAATACAACATTCCTACACCTTTTCCTGCCCCTTCCAAGGGACTCAGCACAGGTACACAAAGCACAGGACTGCTCAATTCCATAAGATATCCATGACACAGCTCCACATCCCCGACCCAGCTCCGCTCCAGTCCTTAACAACTCTATCTGTCACGGCTGGAAACCTTTCAACACATCCACTGTTTCTGAACACAATTATTTATTCCATTATTTCAGGATCCAGGAAAAGGCCGTGCCTTAATTACAACAGCATGTGCAGAATTGCAAAGTCAGTTCAAACCCCTGGCTTCTCAAGGAGGCTCCAATTCTCCAGGAAAACATTTGCTTTCCTAACACAAGGAGTACTTTTCACAAGCAGCCAGTGACCAAGCCAAATCCCAGCTCTCTGCACAGCCCTGGAAGAACAGAACACCAGGACTGCAGAACCCCACAGGGAAACCCAAAATGTCACTGCAGGTCAGGCCTAAGTGCCACTTAACAGAACACACAGAAAAGAGGCTGCTCTGGAAGACGTTTCCAGGCACATAATGTAGAAATTACAGGCAGAGTTTTGTTATGGTTGGTGGCAACTGCATCTAGAATTGCCTGTTTGCAACAATTAAAAGTATGAAGTTGTGCCAGAGCAGGGTTAGTTTGGGTATCAGGAAAAGGTTCTTCCCCCAGAGGGTGGTGGGCACTGCCCAGGCTCCCCAGGGCAGTGGGCACGGCCCCAAGGCTGCCTGAGCTCCAGGATGTTTGGATGATCCTCTCAGGGACAGGATGGGATTGTTGGGGTGTTTGTGCAGGGCCAGGAGTTGGACTTGGATGATCCTTGTGGGTCCCTTCCAGCACAGGATATTCTGTGGTTCTAAAAAAAGTCAGTTTGTAGGCAAGATGATAAAACAAAGCCCACACTTACTATTAACATTTACCGTAACAACCAAAATTCAGCTCAGTTTTCTTCTGATTCCTCTTTTAATTCCCTATTTTTCTAAGTACTTAGACCATACACACCAAAAGCAAATTGACAGCTCAGTGGCTTCCAAGAGTCCCACAGGGTCACTTCAAGCTGTCTCAACGCAATGGATCGTCACCCAAATGCTTCCACTGGTTGCATTTCAGAGTATTATTTAAATGAGACAGAATTTAGAGGTCCAGATCTTCACCCACTTGCAGCCCCTCATCTTCCATCATCTCCATTTCCAAGACAACACAAGAATAACCATTTTCACCCCAACTTTGAGACTAACAAGAGAATCCGCTGCAGGGTTTCCTTGGCTCCCTGGTCAAAGACCAGGAACATCCCAAATGTGTCAGTGCCACAGCACAGTTTATGTTTACTAATCCTAAATTTCTGCAGCACTGGCAATGAGGCAGATGCTGCCACAACAAACCAAACACCCTTTAGGGAAGTTGCACCGCAAACACACCTTCAACTTCTCCGACAGCTGCGGGGTTCCCTGTCACTGGAGGGTGAAGGAGACACATTTACAGACAGGCAATATCAAAGACGTTATTTTGAAAACAAACGTTTTGTATGGTCGTTTCCCAAAAAAATGTTTCCACAACGCAGAAACAACAAAGAAGCCAATCCACCTCCTGTGGTAACGGGCCAATACTAACAGCTCGCCACACAAGAAATGCGTGTCAACAAACAATATCCACATTCCACCAGGGATGAAAACACAATCAACACGAAAGGCTCCGGCTCTCAGGGATATGGAAGAGGCTGCACATGGAAAAGGATGCTTGGGCTGATCTGTCTCACCAAACACAAACCTGCCCCTCGACCACGGCGTTAGTTTGGAGTCAGGTCCCTGTTAGCTTCCCACGAACCTGCTCTCTTCTTATTTTTTTATTTTTTTTTTTCCCCTGGCAAAGCATTTAACTGTGCAAAATCGCCTTGCCAGCGCCAGATGGGAGTACAAAGAGAAGTGATTTGCTACAAAAGGATTAATACATTTTGAAAGTTACTGTCTGGCAAACTGTCAAAGGGGCTTTTATTGGTTTATTTTATTGTGGCTGTCGATAAGGCCGGTGGCAAAGCGACCCACCCTGGCGTGCAGAGAGCACAGGGATGGCAAACACGCCCTGGCTCTGCTCACACCTCTGGCCTGCACCACCCCAGGGGTCGGCTCAAAGTCTGGCCCTTGTCTTCTCCAGCATTCCCAGGATGAGGAACGTGTGGGCAGTCGTGAGCAGGCCACGTGCCCTCGGAAGTGGACGTCTGACCACCAGCCACTTGTCACCTGTTTGGCCATTTCATAGCTGTTTGAGCCCTGAGGATTTGACCCCCATGTGACCCCTGTGTGACCACCAGGGATTTGACCCCTGTGTGACCACCAGGGATTTGACCCCTGTGTGGCCACCAGGGATTTGACCCTTGTGTGACCACCAGGGATTTGACCCCTGTGTGACCACCAGGGATTTGACCCCTGTGTGACCACCAGGGGTTTGACCCCTGTGTGACCACCAGGGATTTGACCCCTGTGTGACCACCAGGGGTTTGACAGCACAGCCCCAGAGCTGTTTGACCACCGACCACTTGTCACCCACCTGACCACCAACCATTTCATACCTGTTTGACCACTGACCACTTGTCATCCGTTTGGCCACTGACCATGTCATACCCTTTTGACCCCGGAGGATTTGTCACCTGTGTGACCACCAAGGATTTGCAGAGCTGTCACCTGAGCACAGCCCCTGGAACCGTCTGACCACTGACCACTTGTCACCCGTTTGACCACCAACCAACCATTTCATAGCTGTTTGACCCCTGAGGATTTGCAGCCCTTGGAACCATCTGACCACTGACCATTTCATACCAGTCTGACCACTGACCACTTGTCACCTGTTTGACATGGGACCATCTGTCACCCGTCTGACCCTCGAGGATTTGACAGCTGTCTGACCACTGACCACTTGTCACCAATCTGACCAAGGACTGTCTGTCACCTGTCTGATCCCGAAGATGTGAAACCCCGTCCGACTGATGAGGATGTGACCCCTGAGGATGTGTCACCCCTCTGACCCCCAACGATG
>VWZF01005396.1:374876-445189 GCA_013396755.1 Sclerurus mexicanus
GGGATGGGATGGGAAACGGATGGGGATGGAAAAGGGATGGAAATGAGAATGGGAAAAGGGATGGGGAAGGGGATGGGGAAGAGAATGAAACGATGGGAAGGGGATGGGGATGAGGATGGGAAAAGCGAAGGGATGGGATGGGGAAAAGGGATGGGATGGGGTTAGGGATGGGAAGGGGATGGAGATGAGGATGGGGAAGGGAGAAGGGATGGAATGGGATGGGGATGAGGATGGGAAAAGCGAAGGGATGGGATGGGGAAAAGGGATGGGATGGGGTTAGGGATGGGAAGGGGATGGAGATGAGGATGGGGAAGGGAGAAGGGATGGAATGGGATGGGGATGAGGATGGGAAAAGCGAAGGGATGGGATGGGGAAAAGGGATGGGATGGGGTTAGGGATGGGAAGGGGATGGAGATGAGGATGGGGAAGGGAGAAGGGATGGAATGGGATGGGGATGAGGATGGGAAAAGCGAAGGGATGGGATGGGGAAAAGGGATGGGATGGGGTTAGGGATGGGAAGGGGATGGAGATGAGGATGGGGAAGGGAGAAGGGATGGAATGGGATGGGGATGAGGATGGGAAAAGCGAAGGGATGGGATGGGGAAAAGGGATGGGATGGGGTTAGGGATGGGAAGGGGATGGAGATGAGGATGGGGAAGGGAGAAGGGATGGAATGGGATGGGGATGAGGATGGGAAAAGCGAAGGGATGGGATGGGGAAAAGGGATGGGATGGGGTTAGGGATGGGAAGGGGATGGAGATGAGGATGGGGAAGGGAGAAGGGATGGAATGGGATGGGGATGAGGATGGGAAAAGCGAAGGGATGGGATGGGGAAAAGGGATGGGATGGGGTTAGGGATGGGAAGGGGATGGAGATGAGGATGGGGAAGGGAGAAGGGATGGAATGGGATGGGGATGAGGATGGGAAAAGCGAAGGGATGGGATGGGGAAAAGGGATGGGATGGGGTTAGGGATGGGAAGGGGATGGAGATGAGGATGGGGAAGGGAGAAGGGATGGAATGGGATGGGGATGAGGATGGGAAAAGCGAAGGGATGGGATGGGGAAAAGGGATGGGATGGGGTTAGGGATGGGAAGGGGATGGAGATGAGGATGGGGAAGGGAGAAGGGATGGAATGGGATGGGGATGAGGATGGGAAAAGCGAAGGGATGGGATGGGGAAAAGGGATGGGATGGGGTTAGGGATGGGAAGGGGATGGAGATGAGGATGGGGAAGGGAGAAGGGATGGAATGGGATGGGGATGAGGATGGGAAAAGCGAAGGGATGGGATGGGGAAAAGGGATGGGATGGGGTTAGGGATGGGAAGGGGATGGAGATGAGGATGGGGAAGGGAGAAGGGATGGAATGGGATGGGGATGAGGATGGGAAAAGCGAAGGGATGGGATGGGGAAAAGGGATGGGATGGGGTTAGGGATGGGAAGGGGATGGAGATGAGGATGGGGAAGGGAGAAGGGATGGAATGGGATGGGGATGAGGATGGGAAAAGCGAAGGGATGGGATGGGGAAAAGGGATGGGATGGGGTTAGGGATGGGAAGGGGATGGAGATGAGGATGGGGAAGGGAGAAGGGATGGAATGGGATGGGGATGAGGATGGGAAAAGCGAAGGGATGGGATGGGGAAAAGGGATGGGATGGGGTTAGGGATGGGAAGGGGATGGAGATGAGGATGGGGAAGGGAGAAGGGATGGAATGGGATGGGGATGAGGATGGGAAAAGCGAAGGGATGGGATGGGGAAAAGGGATGGGATGGGGTTAGGGATGGGAAGGGGATGGAGATGAGGATGGGGAAGGGAGAAGGGATGGAATGGGATGGGGATGAGGATGGGAAAAGCGAAGGGAGAGAATGAAACGATGGGAAGGGGATGGGTATTAGGGATGGGGAAAGGGATGGAGATGAGGATGGGAAGAGAAGGGAAAAGGTATGAGAATGGGAAGGGGAAGAGCAAAGGAATGGCAATGGCAAAAGAGATGGGAGTGGGAAATGGAGATGGGAAGGGGAAGGAATGGGAAGGGGAAAGAGATGGGAATGGGAAAGGAAGCGGACAGGGATGGGATGGGGAAGGGGAGAGAAAAGGGGGACAGGAAGGGATGGGGAAGGAGAAGGAGAAGAAGGAGGGAAAGGGGATGGGATGCGGAAGGGACGGGACAGGGAAGGGGATGGACAAGGGGAGGGGAGTGGGGATGGAAAGGGACAGGGATGGGGGTCACAGAATCACAGTGCCACACTTTGCAGCTGATGTATTTGGGAAGAGTTCAGCTTTCCTTCCAGAAATGTCCAAAAATGACAACCACAAAATGAACATTTCAGACTTTAGGTCTCAAGGAATCTTTTGTTCATTAAAACACCCTTTTTCATGTAAATCCCAAACTAATGAGGTGCTCTCTTCTACCCTTTCAAAGGCAGGGGACATTCACTTCTCTGAAAGTTCAGCTGCTCTCTGTGAAAGGGTAAATCACAGCTCAGTGACTGTAATGATTTTTTTACCAGCATGAAACAGAGGAGCCAACTGTGTTAGAGGCTGCCAGAAGGTTTGTTACCAGCATTGCTATTTATTATTTTCAATTTTCAGAAAGTTTAACCATTACCAGTTCCCAGATCCTGACCGGGAGCTTCCTTACCGATGGCCTGGATGATCCATAACCCAGCAGTGTTTAGCAATACTGAGAAACCAAAGCATCCTCACCTGCCTGCTGCCGCTTCTGGTGCAGTGAGGGAATTACAAAATCACATCCACTGGGGCTCCCCAGCTGATGTTCCTACCACTCATCACTGCTAATTGTGTGACAACCAAACAGGATGAACAGCAAATTAAAGGTGTGGCCTTAACCCTAACCCATAACTACTGATTTGGTGCTGGTTTAAGTTGGGAATGACCAATTTAGTGCTTTTGAAAGAGTAATTTTCAAGAGTTACATGTATATATACATATAAGATACTTTTCAAGCTGGCTGAGATATAGAGACATATATATATAGCACTTTTCAAGATGGTCCATCATTTCTCACTTTTTCAGTTTTGAAATTCTGAGGATACTGAAGATTTCTGTAAAAATAACTGTTCAACTTTCTGTCCCACATGTGCAGACACGTGTTAAGGCTCTGCAAGAACCCAGGAGTGCTCCTAGTATGGAAAGTGCTCCATCAACCCATGAATTCTACCACCCTCAGGAAACTCTGAGCAAGAATGGGAAGGCTCCCTTTGGCAGGACTGTAACTCTGGTACAACCTGTATTTTCTGAGATACTGAGCTTTATGGAGTTTTTAGCAGAATGAAACTCTGGCAAAATATTCTCACCCAACCCTTTGGTCTCTTCAGTTCGTGCTTAATGACCTCCTGAGTTCCTCAGAGGCCCAGGTGGTGCCCACACAAAGACTGAATCTGCAGAGAGTCTGCTCTTGCCCTGTGAGCTTCACTTTTACTTTTGACAACTGAAAATATAACGAGTTGTGTAATTGTCAGATGACTACCTTGGAACAGACATGATAAGACTGGATCTGTGACTCACAAAAAGCTTTCTGTGTCCCCATAAAGCACAGCAGAGAGGACATAACCCACTTTCATGTTGCAGTCAAACCACAAGCTAATCCAATTAAAGGCAGGACATCGGAATGCAGGAGACACTGCTGGTCCATCAGGGCTAATATCTCGTTTCTTGCGGAGTTCAGGCCTTAACACTTCAGCAAAAAATAAATACAAGGCACAAAATCCCTTGTTAATAGTGCTGTGCTCTCTGTGATAGAGGAAATAGTCTTGCTGGCCCCTGCAGGGAGCAGAGAGTGTCCTGAGGCGTAAAAGCTGCTCACCCTTTTCTTGGTTTATGCAGCAGTGCACTTAGTTACCACACAGGGAATAAGCAAGGCCTTTCAAAAAGCCATCCTTTGAATTATAGCAATGGTTGTTGCTTGTCTCAGGGAATTCTGAAAACTCATCCCACTATGGGTGCTCAGCAAGTCAGTGTTTGTTTCCAGGGAAGTGACAAAAGGAAAACCAGAGCTCTGGGCACCCACTTGGAGATTTTGTGGGTATTTTTCATCCACCTGCAAGAATTTATTTGTAAAAGAACAAAATCATCTTTCTCTTGTAGGACTGTTGGCAAGACTAGCATCGATGCAGAATATGAACCAAACATGGAAATGATCCTGAGACAGAAAGAGAAGCAGAAAAATGTCACTGCAACAACCCACTTTGGATGTGCTTAAAAGGAAGAGGCTGCTCCCAAGCTGGGGTGCATCAGTGGGCTGCAGTCCAAGGCACTTTAGGCTTCTCCTGGGTCTGGTCTAAAAGATCTGCAAGGTTTTTTCCCCGTTTATTCTTCCCCTCTGTGCAGTGGACCTTGGGCAGGACTCAGTCACTATAGGTGACACGAAAATAAAGCCATTAAACACTAGAGGGAAGCAAAAGACTTGGAGTCCAGCAACCTGCTCTGCAGCCTCCTGGGCAGAGCTCCCCGGGGCTTCCCCTGCTACTGGATTTAAATACAAATAAACCTGGGGGCAGGTGGCAGAGGATATTTGCAGTGACATTCTCAAGACGCCCCTTAACTGAGGAATGTGTGTCAAGGAGGGATATTGCCCCGCAGGTCACGTGGGAGGGGAAAAGGGAAGGGTTGAGGACACCTTTCATGTTGGTTTTCAAACACGTCCAGGGCATGTGCACCTCCTCAATTAATTTATTGGGTAGATCCCAGCTCCCACTAATCAGAACCCAGTCTATTTTCTTTCCTCTGGTTTTCCTACCTCTCCTTAGCAGCTGCAGCACTTAAAAAAGTAAGAGTCACAATCCCTTTAAAAAAGGAAGAGTCCCTACAGCAGTTGTCCTCAGAGCAGCTCATCTGCCAGAGGGCCACATACAGACCTCTAGGAAAGGAGTTTTTTTGCTTAGGAATGTCTATTCAGGTCTTTATCCTCTTTTTCTCAGGTCCCCAGTGTTTATTCTTCCCCTCAGAAATTTGTTCTGTTAATGACTTACAAGTCCCTCTCTGCTGGTAAGACTCTGCTCAGACTGGGAGGCAGAAAGGAAATGGGGACAATCTGGACTTCATTTCAGACAAGTGGAAGACAATGAAAATATTTAATTTCGGTGGTCTGCAAGGCAGGCCCTGCGGTTGCTAAATTAGCTGCTCCTTGTTCCCAGCTGCTTTCCTGGAAAATCAGATCCAGTGCCTGGAGACAGAGAAAAGTGACAAGATGCCACAGCAATAAATAACTAGCGGTGCCAGGACTGGAGTCTGCCAGCAGAGACCAGTAAAGCCCCCCAGCAGCGCCAGAGAGGGTATTTAGGGTGGTGATTCCTCCCAGGGAAGAGGTGCTATGGAATGGCAGAGACTGGCTGCAGTAGGATGCCCAGCCAGGTCAGAGAGAAGATAACACTTTCAGCAGAGCTGGACAAGCTGGTCAATAATCTTGGTTTGCTCAGTGGGCTTTTTGGCCACTTTTTAGTTTCATATCCTGCTTTGATCCTTCAAATTCCTGCACTGGCACTGTCCATCCAAGCAGCACTACAAGCTGTTTCCATCAGTGTCCCTGGAAGAACCCTTGTGCCAGCTGGAATACTACTCAGTGGGTGGAAGCCCTCCAAGAGCAGAATGTGCAGCAGGAACTCTTTGCAAGGTGTTAGTTCTGCAATGAAAAGAGGAATTTGGGTTGGGAGTGAAATATATATTCCAGCAGGATATGTTATCTTCCCTTCTGGGGCTGCAAAATGAAATCCTATGAAAGAGCTGCCAGCCTTCACCTCTGAGGGGTGGCTTGAACTCCATCTATGGCCACAGATCTGCTCATTATACGACGCTTTTGGAGAGCTAAGATTTCTCTGTGGGCCCCATGACCCTGTCAGGTAACAATGTCCCATGTGGAAAGCATATTGGAATCGCTGGAATAACTTACTGAATCCAGTCTGCACTTTGTAAAGCACTTTAGGATGCTCTGAGATGAAACACTCTGCACAGCTATTGGGAAGAATTAGCTAATGCTGGCTAATAGCTTAGATAGCATCTCCAAAGAGCAAGAAATAAAACCAACCTTAACTGGAAACTCCATTATATTCTCCTTTATTTCTTAAACATTAGGAGGGTTACACGGCGATGACAAATAGTAAAAGTTAAGCAACAACAATAATGCACATTAATTCAGTTACAACAAAATAAAAAACCCAAGCTTTATGAAGTAAGTCCTTCTCTCAGTCTGGAGAGGAAGCAGAGAGTGCACAGGGCCGAAAACGGGGAGGTCTAGTTCTAGTCTCAGTTTTAACCCCTTTTAAGGTCACTGCCAAACCCTTTCTTTGTCCCACCCCAAAGGCTCACAGTCCACACGTTATCCTAAAAGAGACTTTGATTTCTCTGCCCTCATTGAGCTGCAGTACTCACTGAGGAGGAACTGCTATAAAAATTAGGGATTATTGTTATTCTTTTAACTAACTGAACATAAAATGAGCGTCTCGGGAAACTGCGAGGAGGCGAAGCCTGCAAAGTGACAGGCAAAGGGGTCAATGGAGGTGCAGCATTTAATTGGGACGAGGAAGAACATCACTTTGAATAACTCGGGCAAAGCACCTTTACCAAAGTGTTTCTCCCCCAGAGGCAAATCCCAGTCCCAGGTTAGGGAAGGAAAGGCTGAGATGGGAGAGGGAAACCCCCCTGTGTGGAACTGCAGTGAGTCTGTGGCAGGGTAGGAAGCGAGAGCAGTGGTCCTGCCCCAGCCCAGGCGCTCACTGCAAATTCATTTTCACGTGCAAGATAACATGGACTTCCCACCCGTGCCAAGGTCTGAGGATGCAAAGTGCACTGGGAAGGACCTGAGGGGCTTCTCAGCAGTATTTAAGGGCCAAGAGCCTTTGATAATTCCTCTGCATTAAGAAATAAACAGGCAAATCTCTCCAGTTTAGCACTGAGCTGTCTTTTTCCCTGTTTTTCAACAGTTTGAAAACACAACTGCCTGTCCAGCAGTCCTGCCTGGGTCTCCTTCAGCCTTTAACACACTAAATGACACACTGGATGTGGCAGCTGCTTTTGAAACCCACTGTTGTGATCAGCAGGCAAATCTCTCAGCGTGTGCCTCTCCTGAAGGAAAAAGGGCCATAATCCCATCTTGGGCTCCCATCCTGATCACTCCATGGCCTGTCTGACCATTACCCAAATTCCAACTCGCGATCAAAGGAAGGATGAGGAACTCATAAAGCTCTTCCTAGTCCTTGTTACAGAGAACATATTAATTTTTTTCCCCTTAAGCTATTTTGCAGCCTAGAAGTCCAATGAAATATTTAAGTGCCTCTGGAGTTTATGAGTAACCCCACTTTGAGCTGGTGTCTCTCTGAGCTGTGCTGAGCAATTGGAACTGGCAAGTAAAAATCTCCAACCTTTGACTCACAGACTTGAAAGGGAGGGAGAGAGACATTAATGACAATTACTTGAGACTGTGCCACCCTGATGGAATAACCAGCAGAGCCTCTTGCACCTGCAGGAATGTAGCCTGGGTTTCAATCAGCCCCAGCCTAAGAATTCCTGGCTACCTTGGGGAAAGACAGCCAAAAAGGGGCCTGGGACCAACCCCAGAGACTCCTCTCCACTAGTCATGGGTCTGCCCAACCTGAGCACTTTTGTAGAGGTGACTCTTAAGAGAAGATAAACGCAGTTAATTACAAATCACAAGAACTGTCCAGAGAGCAATGGAAGGGCTAAGCAAACTAAAAGATAAGGATTTGCTCACCTGTATCTTAGGAAGGCTCACCTCCACCTCTAGTTATATTCTATTATTAATATTTACTACTTGAAGGCATTAAAAATAAGGGTCCCCAATATAACTGCTCTTCAACATAGTCCCCACTAACAGAAGTTTTAATACCCATAAAAAAGTACACGGTCCATTTTCCACCCCTAAAGTTGTGACATGCTGCCTTCTGAACGGACAATACGCCTGCCCTGGCTTTCCCCACCGTGCTTCTGGCAGAGCTGGGCAGCTGAGCTCAGCTTTTCAGGACCATCCCACCCAGGGCAGTGCCCCTCTGAGCTGCTGAGAGCCCTCCTGAGCCCAGGCACACAACAGCAGGGACCGGCAGTGCTTGTGGGAGGAGGGAGACGGGGTCTGGAATGGGATTTAGATGACTGAGAACATTGGCATGAGTCAAACAAGACACCCAAGTTGGCAGGCATGGAAAGAAAAGGGTCCAGGAGACCCTGCCCCCAGTTCCAGCCAGTCACCAAGCCCACACACAATCCCTCTCTCTGCCACTCTCTCCAGACCACCAAAGAGGAGGTTGGCAATGCTCAGCCACCTTCACCCTTACACAACCCACTGTCATCATGCTTAAAACCTTTTCCTCTGTGCCCCAAGGACCATGGATGTGCCTGGTTTGGGAACGGTGCCACAGAACATCCCAAGCAGTCCGAGGAGCTGTGTAGAACTGTTAATATTCTGCAGCTTCCACGGTGCTTTAACTTGCCTGGATCACAACACTGAATTACTTCAAAGTTTTTGGCATCCCCACCTGACACTCTGCTCATACGCAGAGCTCCCCTTCAGCCCACAGCCCCACTACCTCAGCTATCCACTCCCCAAAGCAATGCCAAAATCCATGAGAATGGACTCCTCTCGCTCCTGGACTGCCCCACTGGGACCCCGGTCCATGAAAATTCCTGACAGGCTCTCCCTGGGGGTGTTACTCTTGTTCCTCACAGGCTGCTCCTGAGGAGCCCCTCCCTGTGACACTCTGCCTGTGCTGGAACCATACCTTTGGTTTGGTGTGCACACAAGCTCTGGGTGGCCTGGATGTACCCAAGGGCTTCAGGAAAATCACATTCCAGGCTCCACACAGGATCTATGGTCTAACTGAGATTGGCATTACAGCACTGTAACTCCATCAGTCAAGTGCCTGCTCCTGTCAAATTTCATTTGGTCTGCACTGAAATGAAAACAAACCAACAAACAAGCTCAGAGTCAGAAATGCAGAGTTCAGCTTCCACAGCTCTTTGGAGCTGAACCCAACCCTACCCTTGGTTCTTTACCTGCCTCCCTTTCCCCTGTAAAATGAGGATATTCGCAGTTCCCCATTCATAAAATGAGGTATTTATATTGCCATTTGTGAGGGCTGTACTCTTTGTACTTCACCTGGAACACGTAAAGTGCTGTGTGACACTGATTTATGCCAGCCCACGAGACATCAGGCTCTGCTATTATTATCCTGATGAATACACTACCTGGAAAAATGCCTGATATAATGATGGCTCCAGATTAGTGATGCAGGTTGGTTTATTTAAAGCAATAACATCAAAGCAAAAGGTCTGCTGATTCAGCTCATAAAAATCATTGATGCATAAAACCAACAATAATGTCAAGAAAGAAAAGGGGAATGGAGGATTGGAAGACAAGAAGGAAAGGCAACCCAAACCCATAAATGCACACAAGACAGTCTAACTCTTTCAAGAAGCATTTGCAAATACCCTCATGTGGGGAAAGTCTATGTGAAAAAAACCTATGGGAATTGGAGGGAGATGATATTAAGAAAAGTCATCTCTCTTCCACATTACTATCTTTGGTTGAAGCTTCTGGTCCAGCCAGCAGCTTGGGAATGTCTTCATTTACAATATTCCTTCCTGAAATCTGAAAGCAAATGGAAACAGAAGTCAGTACCTGGAGATTTCAAACCCTTCAAAGAAGCACAAAAATATGGATTTATCCACAGAGCCAAATGACCATCTGCAGTCAGCCACGTCCCCAGTGTCCCCTCATGGAGCCCCCAGTGAGGTGTCCTGTGTGGAAATGATGGCACAGACCCTCTCCGAAGAATGCAGGGAAAAGTATCACGAGAACTCCAGCAGGGACAGCAGGTCTGAGGCAGCTCCTGGACTCTCCAGGCCATTACCAAGCAGTTCCCTGCTTGGTATCATTTCAGCCACATTTATTATGTTCTGAATTCCTTTTAAATGAGTCATGGAATCCAACAGCTTATTACAAGCACTGCTTGACATAAGTGCTACTCTCCAAACTGAGCCGTAACACTCCGGATTAATATTGGATAAGCAGGAGGAGATGCAGGCCCCAGGGAGGGAGAGCTGTTTGCCTTTGTTGGATGGAGGGAGTGACTGCCCATAAATTAATTCAACTCCAAACACTATCTTCAGCCCAGTGTTTTCTTCTCAAATAGCACACCAGGACATTTTTGGGACCCGTCTCCCTCTGAGGTTACAGCAGAGCAGGCACCATTCCAGCCCTGCCAAGCATTCCTTTGCCAATAAAGAGGAATTCTGTCTGTGCCACGCCGAAAGCTTTTAAAAGCCTAATCACTACTTGCATCTTGTGGCTCCGTGATGAAAGGGTGGGAAGGGAACTGGCTCCTCATTCCTGCTGCCATTTGCCGTGTTTATCATTCCTCACTGGGCTGTGGCTTGGTCAGCTCACTGATGGACTGTGCCCCTCCCTCCTGCTGCCCATCACAAGGTTCCTACAGCCACCAATTAGGGGGAAAGCAAGTCATTATTACCTTTGTCTAAATCAATGTTCTTTGCTGGGAAGCTTCTGGCTTGCTCAGCCTTCTCCTTCAGGATGTTGTTTTTGTAATCTGTGTGAGGGGGGGGATAGTTCAGACAGACATTAGAATATTAAAAGAAAACAAGAGTTTTATAGGCAAGACAGACATGATCGGTCCTTCCTCGATGTGTTCCAGGCCTGGCACCTCCAGATTTCTGGGAGTAACGTGTGGAGTTACTCAGCAGGAAAAGGAAAGCTGCTACAACCTCATCTTTGCCCCTGGCATTAATCAATTATGGCTATTTTGGGTTCCTGCTCCTCCTAGGTAGCACGGATTGTCCCAGCAGGTAACAGAAAGCTCTGGATGATCTACTCCAAGCTCAGCTGGAGGTGCCTGGTGCAGTTATTTGAAAGTTAAACCAAAGTGGCCTCAACAGAAGATGGACACCATGAGCTCTGCTAACCCTGGACGTCCCTTTATCCCCATCTCAGTCAACAGAAGTCCACACCCACTTTCAAGAGGTTGAGGAGGAGGTGAAGTCACTTCAAAATGGGCATCCCAATGCCATTAGAAACTCCTGAGTTCCAAGGAGCTTTGGCCTGGTTTGGAGCACAGTTGCCAACTGACACATACCCAGCCTGATGTCTTCACTTTTGTGTGGAGTCAGATCTGTTGTGTCCACTGTAAATTCTTTAAGGTTCACATCCTTCCTGGAAAGGGAATAACAGTGAAAGATGGTATTGCCATATCCTTTAATAACTGTCTTCTTTCACACTTTCTCACAGTAGAGTTTCTAATGGTACTTTAGAGAATTTAATTTATTTTGTGTGTAGCTGGATCTCTTTTTTCCCCATGTGTTTGTCCAGAGCTTAGAACAATGGGCAGCCAATCTGTACTGGGACTTCCCCATCTCTACCACTTTAATAGTATATAATAAACCATAAAGGAACCCAGAGACATGATCTTGGCCCCATCCCATAGCGGATCTGTGCATTACTCCTATACCACCAACTCCTAATGACATCTCACAGAACCACAATCTGTGAATCAGTTCCCAAGGGGAAATGCAATTGTCAAATCAGCCCTCAAACCATTTCCTCCTTCTACCCAAAGCCTCAGTTGTTTTAGGTCCTTAATGAAAGCTGAGGAGAGGCACCCCAAGTTAATTTTTATGCATTTTAATCCTAAATAACACACCCTGTAATTATACTTACTCTCCATATTTCTTCACATTATATTCATACCCTGAAAAGGCAGAAGAAACAGAATGAGCAGTTGCCTCCAGCCCCGCCAAGCCCTTCCCCTAACAATGACAACAATTAACACCCCTATCTTTTCACACTGTTTCATATTTGTGCTGCTTACAAGGGTCCCTTTCACAATCCCTCTAATACACAAGAATTAGAGCTGCCCTTGCCTTTACTCACCAGCTTCCCACTGGTCTCCCCAGATGAGTGGTTGACCACCCATGAGAAGCTCCAGCCGTTGCCATATTTCATTTCTTTCCACCTCCCATTTATTACAAAGATACGAACCCCACCTGTTATCTCTGCTGAACGTGCCCCTTGCCAGCTCAGCCCTCAGCCCTGCATCCATCACATGCTGCAGGTGCTGCTCTGCATCAGCCTCCCACATCCCAGGTATCCAACCAGGTATCTCACCCACCCTGATGATTCCAGGCTCCTGTTCCATGCAAAACCTGTGCCCTCCCTTTTGAAGAAAAGCCCCAGTTTGTCGGTGCTAATCCCCCGACACATAAATCAGGGTGAATGTGGCACTGCAAAGAACACACCACAGACAAACATTCCTGGGATTTGCTTTCTGTGTGGCACCCAAAACTAGTGGTGTGGAAGTCAGCAAAAGATCTCAGTGTCCATTTATCTAGTTATACACAGAGTCCCCCAGCACAGGGAGTCCAGCAAGGACTTGGACCTCAGAGTTCCCGAGGGATGCACACGAACCTTCTGCTCTAATACATCGCACTTGTAAAGAGCAACTCTTTAGCACTTCTGACTTTCCCTTCCAACAGAGCAACTCAGCAAACCATGAGTGGTATTTGGTCAGAGGTTTCTCTTGATGGCCTTGGAGGTCTTTTCCAACCTCAATGACTCTGTGAAATCGAGACCTGGGAATATTGACGCCACACCAATTACCCTTTGCACCTGCAGAGACTCCCCGCTGCGCGGGCTGCTGGTTTTCCAGGAGAGGATCCCTGCCTTCAGCACTGTGTTTTGCAGGAATTATTTGCAGGATCATCCCTGCTGTCCCGGGATATCCCTGCGGGCACACAGGGCTGGGTGTTTTGCCGGCACCCACCTCTCTGCCGGCGCTTGCGGGTGACGAGCACCACGACGATGAGGAGCACGATGAAGAGCAGCAGGGTGGCCAGGATGTAGCCCAGCTGCTGGAAGAAGTGCATCCGGCTCTCAGGGATGATGACATTTATCACATTGTGGCCCCTGACAACATTTGGATCTGAGGGAAGGGAAAAACAGGTCGATTGTTGTAATCGGCATCCAAAGTGAGGCAGGATCACATTCGTGGACGTGGGAAGGGGAGATTAATTCTCAGGGCACATCACTGCCTAATTTACAGCCCCTCTGTGAGGTGGGAGATGCCTGCGCTCCCCGCAATTCCCGGGAATATGAAGGATTAGCAGTGACTGCTGCACATTCTCTTGCTGCTCCTGGGCCATCAGTGCCTATTGCAGAAGGGAGGTTCAGAGAGAAGCCCCCCCAGCCAGCCCCAAACCTTCCTGAGGACCACCCAACCCTGCCCCGGGTCCCTCACAACTCACACCCCACACTGCACCAGCTCCAGACACACAAAACAGGGAACAGCCCCTCCCTGCCAAGGGTTATAATTTACGGAGTGGGAGGAATTTTCAATGCCAAAGAGTAAGTTTCCTTTGAAATGAAATTAAAAAAAAAAAAATCAATAAAATAAACAAACGAAAAGAAAAACCCACAAAGAAAAGCCAAGATTCCATTCCATTTGTGGGTGCAGCAGCATTTCAGCTCTGCAGCAGGGGAAGGGGCGCTCAGAACTTTGACGTGGAACATTTTTGTAGCTCTCAAATAAATAGGTCAATGTTTTACACATATAAAGAGGAAGCGACTTCTCTGCTTGCAACAGGCAGAGGAATGGACAAATCCAGCCCAGGCACAGACTGGAAACCCATAAGACTGTGCTGGGAGAGGTTTTTCTCTTCAAAACAAAGCTGGAATGACACTTTCACCCTCTGACAGGGAACATTCACCGAGCGTCAGCCAAGAACCAGGATGGCATCCTGGCCCACCAGTCCCTTGGGAGTGCCCCTGCATACTAATCAGAGGGAATGAGGGGAAAGATGGGGGGAAATACCTCAAAAGCCACAGCACCACTTAACAGATGTGTTCTAATGTGAGGAATGTTGACATTTTTGGAAGTGCTGGCACAGTGACTGGTTCCAGTTTGTCCAGGAGTTTGTCTCCAGCTTTTAAAAACACCAACCCACCAAAAGTAAAATCAAATAAGATGAGAGTGGATTGAAATAAACACTTTGAAAGAAGAGGTTTGTTAAGGCCAACAGCAGTCCTAGAAAATCCAACGGTCTGAGCAATAGGCTCTGTTCTGGTAGCCCAGAGCTCCACTCCAGCAACACTCCATTTATCCTGGCACTGCCAGATGCCAGGTGCTCCCTGGCTGCAGTGCTGGAAACTGCCATGTGTTTTTCACCTCTGCCAAGCTCAAAACCACCAAACCAAAAGATCCACTTGCAAAGCTGCAAACAGCATTTGTGACAGTTCTGCTTTATCACATCCCTGGACCCTGAAAGGCTTCTCCAGCATAATGAGATGGTGCCCCTGGAGCAGCTGTTGAGCCAGGAGTCAGCAAACAAAGGCATTCTATTCCTGGCTTTTTGCTTTCCCACAATCCTGCAAGGCAGGGTTAAGAACTGAGCTTAACTTTAGGCAACACTGGAGAGGTCACTGTAACAAGAAACAGCGGAGAGAGAGATTAAATATCTTTGGGCCTCCTTGGCTTACTCAAGTAACACTAAAAATACTTGTCACACCGGTGTTTAGACAGAGCATCACTGGTGGACCTCAAAGTGCATCATCAGGAAGGCAGCAGAACATATCCCATTTTATAACTGGGGAAACTGAGGCACAGAGTGACAGCTGAGTCAGTCACACCAGCAGATGAATGTCAGCACCCAGAAAAGGGTCACCAGGGCCACACAGACCCTCCTCCTCACCCTGGTGCTACAGCAGAATTTAAGCTGAGGTGAGGAAGGTTTATTCTGTAATTAAGATCTGATCTCTCAGTACATCTCACGCCCACCTGCCTTCAATTCACTCACAGGATCTGGTTTACCTACTGAAAAATAAGTTCTAATGAAAACTTCGGCCAGGGGTGCCTTTATATTACTTTCCCGAAGTGTCAAGGGTCAGATTCTTCTGCTGGAGAAAGTGGAGAGCTCCCCACAAACGTGGCCAGGAGGCCTGTTTTCTGTTCAAGGCTGGCAAAGGGTTGTGAATGGCTCAGCACTGAGCATGAGACACGACAGATGCCACCCTCCAGCCACTCGCTCCAAAGCAAACACAGAGCAAAACTGCTCGGAGTTAGCAGACATGCCCCACGTTTACACTGCTGAGACAGAGCAGAACGGAACTCCTGCTTCTATCCCAAACAGGATGGAGCTTCCCGTCTGCGAATGGCTCCAGGCCTTGGAGCAAGGCCAGGAGCTATAGCTGCTTGCTGGAAAAGCTCACTGTCGTGCTTTTGTTATCTCCTGATGCTTCATTTATGTTCTATTCCCCAGAAGAATCCTACACAGTTTTCCAGGGAATGGGGCAATGCCTCAGCCTTCCCTGGTGCACACAGGGAGGGCAGGTCCCTGCAGGCTCCTCAGCAGCAGCGGCTCGGAAAAGACACTCCGGATGTCTCCACTTCTTGCACATTCCCAGGCACTCAGCACATTTTTGTGCGTGGTGCTCTCAGACCAGCTGAGGGTTCGCTGCCCAGAGGGGCAAAGCTCTTCCAGAGGCTGCTCTTTCTGCCCGTGGAAATGGCTTTTCTCAGGAAGGGGAATTCCTCCAGCACCAAGGGCGCTGCTGCCAAACCTGCACAGCCCTGGCAGATTAAAACACTTTGCAGGTTCCATCTGAGTTCTGAGCAGGTAGGGAACTACTCAGCAACAGCCAGGACAACAGCCAGGAAAGAGAGGAATAAATTCCTGGGTGGACAACTCAAAAAGAAGACCTAGTTTCCATCTGCACAACGTGATCTGGAGAGGGCTGCAGGCAGAGACACTGGGAGTTGGATGTCCTGGTGTCCACAGCAGCTCGGCCCCACCAGCCACCTCTCCTTAGCACTGCCAGGGTTTTCTGGACACCAACCTTAGTCCCAGGGGGAAGGTTTGGGTTTCTGTGACTTGAGAAAGCCAATTTCTAGAGAAGAATAAACCTATTTAAAAATGTATGAAGCGTATCAAAATTCTGTATTAAACAGCCAATAAATATTAAACCACAATGAATATTTTAAAATGTTAATAAAGAACTATGCCCAAAAGACTTTAAAAAAATATTAAACTTGGGATTTTTTATTTTATTTTTCTGCCTGAATGAAGCGTGATGGTTTTGAGTTTGGACAGGCTGTCAGATGATAGCTCAGTGCAGTGGAAAATATGAAAATTGGTTTAAGGCACACATACGAGAAAAAAGAAAAGCCAAAGGGATTTCACGGATTCCACAGAGCGTTCTGAGCTGGAAGGGACCCACAGGGACCATCGAGTCCGACTCTTAAGGGAACGGCCCCGGTGGGTCCTCACCAGCACAGCCACGCATCCGACTTCAGGTGTGCCCAGGTCACCGAAACACCTCAGGAACCACCGAGCCAGGCTCTTCAGACCCCCAAAGACACGTCCTCAGAGGCTCCCACCCGCTCCCAGAGGCCGCTCACCTACAGCTGGGGCGATGTTGTGCGTCGTGAGGTTCACCACCTTCTTCTCCCTCGCCGGCTCCGTCACGGAGACGCGGTAGATCCTGCGCTCGTGCAGGCCACAGTAGTGGTGGTGCAGGTGGCACGAGTAGGTGCCCTCGTCCGCGCTCTCCAGCTCTGAAATCCTCAGGGAGAAGTCCCCCAGGGCGAAGGCGGTGTCGGTGATGTTCATCTTCTGGCGGACGAAGAGGGGGCCGTAGGAGCGGCGCTCGCCGGAGGCGTAGAGGTCGACGAGGCGGTCGGCGCGGTCGTGGGGCACGCCGGGGGGCTGCCGGTCCCAGTGCACCACCTGCTGCTCCTCCTCGCTGTGCCGCTCCGTCCAGATGTGGTTGCGGTTGATGCAGGGCAGCGTCACCGTGCTGCCCTCCAGGGCCACCAGCACCGGCTTCTCCCCGTCCCAGTACTCGCCCACCTCCTCGGCTTGTAGGGGGGGAAACACACACACGGGATCACGAGGGTCACGGTCCAACCCGCGGCCCCGCACAGGAGCATCCCCAGGAGTCACACCTTGTGCTTGAGAGCATCGTCCAAATGCTCCCCGAGCTTTACACCTGTCTCCATGTGCTCAGAGACTACAAGAACTGGAGGTTCTCAGGGTAGCTGAGTGCCAATGTTAGAGGACAGGGCTTGNAATCCCATAACACAACTCCTCCAAAAAAAACCCCATAAAAGGGCCCCAGGGGTGGTGTGGCTTGGTCACACTTTCTCCAGCAGTTAGTAAAGAAATACCTTTATCTTCTATGCCCTTGGTTAGTGCTTTAAGCAAGGCCACTTTCTTTTCCTTATAACTGAGAGTTAATCTCTCACTTCAGAGAGCAGGAAGTATATTCCCTCTCCAGACTAAGAATGGAACGAGGATCTTGGATATGCTGCATCCCAACCCTCGGAGCAGGAAATGCTTTTCTACCCACAAACGCCCTGATTACTGGAGGAGTTGAAGCAGCACTGCTCTGCATTGCACTCTTGAAAAAGAATAACAGGAGAAGCAAAACACAGCTGAGCAGACTGGGGCTCGCAGAGTGTTTTCATGGCACTGTAAGAGCAGCAGCACGGGAGATGCAATTTTCTCCTCTCCCATCACTCCTCCAACAGCTTCCCAGCACAACCAGCCCCAGCAGCTTCACTTATGGTTGATTTAAATGACATGGTAGTGATGGCTGTGTGGCATGGGTGGCACACATTGCAGCTGCCCACAGCTTGCTTTTAGAGCTGGACTTAAGGTGTGGTAACTTGAGGTGGGGTTTTAAGTACAGGCTTCCCAGGGCAAGCTCAGAAGCCGATGTACAAGGCAGGTCTTTGTGGCTGAGCCGAGTGGGGATGGACTGTCAGCAGGGATGTGCTGCTGCTGCTGCAGCAACGGGACACTTTGGGAATTGGGCTGCCAAGAGTAAACAGGCTCCGTGCTCTGCCTGGCACATGCCAAGAAAGGAGGGAGGTTCATAAACACACACACTGAACGAGATCTCTGAAACTCAGAGAATCAGACAGCAAACAGCACAGTGTTTGCTGTCTGACCTGCTGATGCTTCCCAGGCCTCTTGTGGCACCTGAGCCCGCAGACCCTGCACCCACACTGCTATGGCACAAGCAGAACAGCGTGCAGGGCCTGCAGGGAACCAGCACACACACCCCACTGGGAACCCAGGAGTCCTGGTGGCCACTGGACTCCAGCTGCCAGATCAGGTCCCTCACAGAAGGAACGTGGAGCTCTCAGCCTCACCTACCTTTCTTGGTGATGGTGAGCTGGATCTTCACAGTTTCATACAAGTGGCAGTAGTGATGGTGAAGATTACAGGAATATGTGCCTCCATCACTCTCTGCAACAACTGGGACACAGGGAAGAGAGGGCAAGCCGAAGGTTTTATTCTGAGACAATGATTGCTTTGTCATTTACACTGTTTCCCAAACCCTTGTACGGATGAAAAGGGCCTTTATATAACTTAACCCATCCAGGGTGGGTTAAACAGAGACAAATCATCCTACTTAATATAATAATTTGTTCGGTTCATTTGCTCTTGTGAGTCAGGTATTTGCATTAACAGATGGAAGCAGAAAGCTGGTTTAAGTTTCGCTAAGAGCAGGCACAGGAAGAACGACCATCAAGTGTTTATAGCTCAGGAAATGAAATACAATCAAAGGCCCACAAAACGCCCAAGTGGCTTTCAGGTTGTTACAAATTCTCTTTCAAAATACGCCTGTTTCAAAGGCAATTAAAACACTTTTGACAGTGCTTCAGAGAACCTCACTGGATCACAGAACAATTTACGTTGGAAAAGACCTCCAAGATCATCGAGTCCAACCTGTGACCAGTCTCCACCTTGACAACTACACCAGAGCACTGAATGCCACGTCCAGTTGGTTCTTGAACACCCCCAGGGATGGGGACTCCACCGCCTCCCCGCGCAGCCCCTTCAATGCCTGACCACCCTTTCTGTGAAGAAATTCTCCTGGGAACTAGGATAATTAGACTGCTATCTACAATTCACTGTGATACATCCATTTTCACCGAAAACCCCAAAGTTAACTCAGCCACGAACCGGCCCCTCCTCAGACAGCACAAGGTGAGGTACCTTTGATCACCAGGGAGAAGTTGCCCTCTACAAAGGCGTTCTCAGGCATGAGGATCCTGCCCTTGTTGTAGGAGCTGTAGACGCGCTGGTCCCCAGCCGAGTACATGTCACAGAGCCTCTCCATCTTGTCCCCGTAGTAGGAGCTGAGAACGTCCCAGTGCACGACGCGCTGCCGGTCGTTGAGCCGGTCCTGGGTCCACACCATGCGGTGGCTCTTGCAGGGCAGCACGGCCTGAGAGCCCAGCACGGCGCTGATGTTCAGCACGGACACCACCACGCTCTGGGGGTTGGAGGCATCAGCTGGGACTGAGAGCCAGGAGCAGAGAGCAAAAAGCAGGGTTAACAGGTTCATGGCATGGGAGGAAGACAGTAGAGTAGGACTGAGACCTGTGGCGGAGTATCTGCACATCTTCCACCCAAAAGCGATTTTCAAGACCAACACAGGGCGCTCTCATGGGGAATCACGGAATGGTGGAATACCCTAAGTTGGAAGGGACCCATAAGGATCATCCAGTCCAACGCCTGGCCCTGCACAGACACCCCAACAATCCCACCCTGTCCCTGAGAGCGTTGTCCAAACACTCCTGGAGCTCTGGCAGCCTTGGGGCCGTGCCCACTGCCCTGGGGAGCCTGTTCAGTGCCCACCACCCTCTGGGGGAAGATACTTTCCCTAATCAAGAGATGGAATAGAGAACTAAACAATCTGATTTCATTCAGTGAAACGTATGTCTATGAAGTCAGTTATCAGGATTGTACACTCGACCTGTCCTATCTACCCTTCCTAATCTTAACCCCCAGTTTCACCAAAGCTTAGAGACACCAGTGCATGGGACGCATGGTTCTCCTCCATGGAAGTTGGCAGTGAAACCCCCAGTGCATGCCATGGATTCAGGGTCCCTCATTTCTCCTCACGATCACAAAATCAGGCAGATGACAGAGATGTCACTCACCCGAATAGGAACACACGGAACCTGTCAAAGCAGAAAGGACAGAATGTTACTGACAACAAAATGAAGAAAAACCAACAAACACACTCAAAGTCAGCCATGTGTTATTGTTCCATCTATTCCTCCCACCTTCTCTGTTAATATTTAAGTATTACCTTGGCTGTTCCACTTCACACTCCTGACACACGCACTGCCTGCACAAGGGACACTGCAGTGCTCTGGATGCACCTGCAGCTCTCCCAAACTCAAGTGACTCAGATCGACACAGGAAGAACTTTGCAAGAAATGAACCAATGCCTTTGTTTCTGCATTTCTCTGCTCCAGTCCCTCCTGCTCTTTGTGTAGGAGGGGTCGAGAAGGTCTCCTGGCACCACGATTTGAGAGCAGAATTCGGAATCCCAACACAACAACATCATTCATCTCTCTACCCAGTCAAGCCCAAGTGGGTTCCATCAAGACCATTAGATGTTTTGTTCTGCTAATGTCAGAGGCACGATGTCCTCCTGACAGAAGCTGTATTTATTTTTAGCCCTGGAATTTATGAATTTCAAAAGAGAAAATTAACTCCAGACTGGGGCTATTTTAGCACACCCCAAATGCATGGGCTGAGAATAAATTCTGTTTCCTTCCCCTTTCCTATCACAAAAGACTGGGTAGGGACAGTAGAGAACAAAAATGGGCAGCACTCTTGAAGACTCTCCAAATGTGTGCTACTTTTTCTGCATTTAATCTCAGCACCAGAAAGAGAAAAACAGAATCTTGGACAAAGTCTGTACTTTGTATATAAGAAAGACACATCATCCTTCCATCATTTGATTGTCTCTCCCAACAGGCTCCAAAATGCCTGATGAAGATATAACCTGTCTCTGGAAGTCAGGACTTAGGTTTAGCTTAGGGAAACAAAGGAATGATACAAAGCTTTTTACAGCGGCAGGAGAAATCAGTCTCACTTGTGACAGGACACCCAGCACAAGAGCACCCACTTGTCGCAGTGTGACAAGGCAATGGCCACGTGTCTGGGTGGGTGTTATTTGCCCCAGGGGAACAACAAGGTGTCAGGGCTGGGCTGGCAGCACAGCCACTGCCCCACAGCCCTGCACCAAGAGCACATCGATGTGGTGCTACAGGAAAATCCTCCCCTGGCTCAGCCAGAGGAATGAATGCTTTTACTGCTCCCCTTTCCTCCTGCGAGTTAATGTGAAAAACACTGAGCCCCAATGCAGGGTGGTAAGTCTAAGGACTGACAAAAGCATCCCCCACACCAGCCCCTGGTTCTGTACCTTCCAGCTGGCCCTGCTGCCATGGGAAGGACCACCCAAGCCCTAACCCTCCATCCCACCCACCTGGGCTTATGGCCAGGTGAGGCTGCTGGAGCCTGGGCAGCCACAAGCGTTTCTCCAGCACTTCCAAACACAACTCCCTTTAAAACAAGGGGCCGTGAGTTTGCCTGCAATGTAACAGTGTTTGGATAAGAAAAGCTTGTGTCTTGTGGGTTTGGACAGCTTCTTTGCCCCTCCACTCAAAGCCTCAGGCAGCAGCTCCCCAAGGAGCAGGGCAGGAACACTCCTGCTCACTCGACAAGTCTTCCTGAGGTCTTTCTAGGTCTGTCCCTCAGTGACCGGGAGATGCTGCTCCCTCTTGGGGAAAGGGAAGAACCTGTGGATGCCCTGCTTGCATTTTCCTGATATTTTGGCTTGCTGAGCGTTGCCACACAAAGCTGGACAGCCCTGGGTTGCACCACAGCAAAACCCACCCAAGATAAAGGCACAGTCAGTTAAATGTTGTGTTGGGGCTCAGCCCAGAGAACAGAGGAGAAAGGGTTTCTCTGCATGTCTGTGCACACACAGAGCCGGGGCAGAAGCTCTGGGTCTGCAGCCTGCCCCAGGGTGTCATCCACAGCCTCTGACAAAAGGGGAGGTGCAAATGTCAAAACAACAGCAGCATCGCAGCCAAGAGGCAAAACTGGAGAAGGGAAAGAAAGGACAAGAGGCACCAGACAAAGGAGGAAGAACGGATTGTTCTGATCCCCCAGAAATGCTGGGAATCTGCACACACACATCAGCTCGTGGGTAAAACTCACACTTCTTTGACAAAGCTGTAAATGAGATCACTTAGAAATCTAAGGCATCTGGAATGCCTCTGATCCCTTGTACGCCTGGAGAAAATGGAATTTAAAGCAACTGACCTCCAATAATGTGAGCATGGAGCAGCAGTGAAAGAAGGGATAAGCCTTCCACTCTTTTCAGTCTCCTCCCTGCTCTGCTGCGTGAGACCAGCCTTGTCCCCCAGCCCTGCTTTTTAGAGGGCTTGTGTAACACAGCAGTTACTGAACAGAGATATATCCATAACCCAGCAAAGCTGACAGCTCAGGAACTACAGGACTGGGGGCAACTGGAAGCAGTTGTTTTGGTGAGTCACATTTCCCAACCTGCGACTGTATTTGAGTACTTAGTGAAAGCTCAGACTTCTGTAGTCACAGGAATCCAGGACCTGGAGCTTCAAAACCCCAAACACCTTCAGAGTTGTCAACACAGAACTCACTGTAGCTTTCATTTTAAAATTCCAGGTTCTATGTGATGGATAATCACTTTATCTCCTCTGTGAGATGTAAACCTATGAGGGAGGGGGGTGGGTGGAAGAAAGGAAAAAAAAAAACCCCAAAAGACATTTCTGTGCTGCCCCTTGACACATTCTGTGCTGACTCAGCAGGATCCCAGAGGTACTCTGTGGTCCCACAATATAGGAAGAGGAAAGCAGCCTGCAGAAGTATTTTTTAATCCCTTGTAAAAAGCAGAGCCAGCTCTTCCTTCTTGAATCCCATCCACTTTTCAAGCAAAGAATTAAGCAACAAAAGCTGCAGGCAAACCAGAAGCCTGAAAGCTGTGAGAGACGTGTTACACGCTCAGAGCTCTCCAGGCAGTGTCCTAGGAGCAGGTCAAGCAGAAAACTGTCCCTTGAGTCTTGCCTGAACAATCCCAGCTCTTCTCTCCTCCTGGGGCAGCTGCTGCACAGGTTGGTGCCTGTGCTGATGAAACTGCTGAGCTCCTGCCTCACACTGGGGGATGAAAAACTACCAGAGCAGAAGAGGAAACTGCAAACACCACAAGTGCCAGGTGGCTCACACGCTCTGCGGGACGTGACAGCAGCAGCTCTACCTGCTGTGGCTCTGCTGAACTCACGAAGAGCCTGGACACTGATCCAGCAGAGGGGGGATGAAAAAGTCACTGGAGGAACGTGTCAGAACCCACCAGGTGTGTGGGCAAACAGCTCACACTCCACTTGCCTCGGTAAGCTCGGCTCGTTGTTCCTTTGCACACCTTCTCTAGTATCTCCCCGTCTGTCTCAGCTTCTTTTTGCTTTTGCAAAAGGAAGGGACATCTCCTTTATGTTGGGGACACGGAGGGCTGGTCCAGTCCCACAGAAAGGACACGTTCTTCACAAAATCTGCATGTGTCAGATTCCTCCTCTCTCCCATAAATCCCATTGTCTACAGAGGCGGTTTAATGGTCTCTGCAGAGCCGTTCCACAATTATTGCAGAAACGACAGCCTGTGCCACCGAGTTATTTCCAGACCCTGTGGGGAATGGCAGTGGCTCCATCCTGACTCCTCAGGGACCTGCCCTGGTGTCCAAGGGGCCATAATGGCTCGTGATGGCAGCAGCATCCAGGTGACACCTAAACAAAGGAGCTCAGCTCTCTTCTGGGAGCCAGGTTTTTAAAAACCCACTGACCAGTAACCAGGAAAAACATCTGGGCTCACGTCAAAGAGGCAAAGGAGGGAGACGGTGAGCAATGCAATTCCACCAAGACTTCCATTCACCACCTGCCCCCACTGGCCTGGGGCTGCAAGACTAAGCTTTGCAGTAAAACAAGATTTCCCTTTCCAAGCCCACAGATGGTCCAGCCAGGCTTTGAACTGCGCTTTTATCAAAGCCTCTGTGTCTGTTTATTTTTAAAGCCTTCCCGGGACAACTTTCCCGACAGCAGAGTCTTCTGCTTTCCAAGGGGATGTCAGGGCTGCAGGGCTCCCTTAGCTACCCGTGCAGCCCCAACAATTCCAACACCTCACTGCAGGTAGGAACTTGTCCCTGAGCTGGCGAAGAGCAGGAATGTGCTGCCTCTGCAGAAAGGGGAAAGCCTTGTGTCTGTACAAGAAGCCAATCCCCACCTGGCCACGCACAGGATCCCTCAGAGATCTGCCCCAACTTTCTGACAGGCAGCTCGGATATTAGCTCAGCTTTAGAAAGCCTTGCCTGCTCTGTTGTGCTTCACCTTGGCTCCAGGCCCACGGAAGAGTTTGTGGAGCCATTCCAAACACAGAGCTGTTCCTCCCAGCCAGACATTTAACACTTGAGGGTGTGGTGCCTCTCCACGAGGGACCATCTCAGCAATGTGGAACCGCACAGATTTCCTCCCTTCCCATCCTCACTCCTTGTGTCACAACCTGTGCACGGCAGGACTCAAACACCTGCCCGGCACACGGACAGTTCATCTCTAAAATACACCTGAAGAGTCTGCCAGGGATCATCCCTGCTCAGGTGGGACACTTTTGCCTCCCCACAGCTCTGTAGCAGCCCAACCTGCTATTCCTGCCCTGGGTGCTCCCCAAGCTCTGCCAACATGCCAAGCCTCACTGGGGAGTCACTGGACTGGAGTGACTGGAGTCACTCCTCCCTCTCTTTAACCCATCCCACACACCAGTTGTCTGAGCCACTTTAACCTTTCTGTCCCTGTGAGTGAACCCATAAATTGCCAATTCCTAAACCTTGCCTCGGGCCATTGCGTGCAGAACTAGGGATGACGTGGTGACATGGAAAGTGGATTAATGAGGGAGCAAACTGAGAACTCCTCACCTCACTCCACCTCCGTGCTGAGGAGTTTCGAGGGGCTCGGGTGTTCAGCCACAGCCTTTCATCAACAGCACTGGAAAAAGCAAGGGCTCACCAGTCCCCAAAAACCTTGTGCTCCTCACTTCCTCCTCTCAGCACCCTGAAAGAAGTCTCTCCGTACTCTCCTGGAGTTTGGTCCTTTGCTCACAGGTACCTTCTTTAGAGCCCAGAGTGTCGCAAGTGTGGATGTGCTGCGGTTTTTTAATCCTCAAATCTCCTCCTGCCACCCAAGCCTTACCGGGGTGTCTCTGTTGTCTTGGGGACAATGAATCTGCTTTCAGCTCTCACAGAAAACTATGACTGAGGAAAAGGTACAAGCCACTCTGTTATTTTAAGCTCATCAGACTTGTCCCCATCCCTTTCTTGCACCTTACCCAAGAGTGAATTCCTAAGTCTGCTTTACGCTGACAGGAGAAAAGCAAACCAAAAGCATTTTTTTGGTTTGTTCATTTTTCTCCTCTATCTGAACACTCACACACACACACAGAGCTGTTGCTGCTTCTTCGAAAGTATAACCTAACTTTGAATCCTGTAAATCTGCGTGATATTTACTGTATTCGCACTGAAACTCATTGTTTGTGAATCTGCTGATGGGGGTAACTGAGAGGGAAAAAGAGATTGCACTAACATGCTGAACAGGGCACTGCTTCCACCACCTCAGACTGCTCCACTGCCAAAAAGCAGGAGAAATCCATGATTCCTTCCCCTCCGCGGATGAAAACACGGCCAACTTGGGAATCCGAACACAATCTTACAAGGGTAGCAAGCTCCAAACCCCCCAGCCAACCTCCAGCCCCGTCCTCTGCAGCTGAAATGCAAACAGGCAACAGCTCAAAACTTACTTTGCTGAAGCAAAATGTGCCACAGGAGGAGTTTTGCAAGTTGCTCCATTTCTTCAGCTCCTCCGTGTTTTCGTCTCTCTTGAAAAACAAGATGAAGACTTTCTTTTTTCCCTTTTTTTTTTTTTTCTGTAACTGGAAAACACTATGACCTCATCAATTTACATCCAGAAAGCTGTGGACAGCAGCTCCTATTCTGCAGAATTACTCCACCTCCAGCTCCCCACCTCCCCTCTCACTCCACCTCCTTCCCTTCCCTCACCCTTTCTGCAGATCCCTGTGAACTCCCTCTCTTCTCTGTCCCCTCCCTCTGGGTCTTTCTGATCTGCCCCTGACTTTGATGTAAAAGTTTTATCGGGTGAAGTTGGTCCCACACAACTCTGGGCTCGCAAAACAATCTTTCTCCCTCCCCCTTGGGATGGAACTAATTTTCCTTGTGCTTTACTTGATCCAGCTGTTTCTTCCTTTTCTGACACTCATCCAGCTGTCTGCTTGAGACTGGATTTACTCTGCTGCCTTCAATGGGTTTTGATCTTTGCCTGCTCATATGGTTTTACTTCAAGCTCAAGTCTCCAAAGACAACCTAGAAAACAATATTTACTCTGTCCTGTAATTTGTAAGTAAGGGCTGGATAGCAGCAAAAGGATAATGAGGCCTAACACGCTAATCCATGCAGGTGACTGAATTAGCCAGGAGTCTTTTAATACAAGACTTGCAGGGAAATTACAATGAGTATAAAGTCAGGAAATAGTGTAGCTGCTGTTAGTATGTGTTAAAAAATAAAATATGGCAAATTTTTCTGCTTTCTTGCATTCTGATGTTATTGTTCTTTATTGTTAGCACCATTTAGTGACTTAATAAAATGAAATTACTCAAGTGGAAAATGTTGGGGAAAGGGAATTAAAACTTACTGTTATTAAATGCCTGCCTGTAGATCAAAGCTAAATATATGTGGGACTCTATAGGAGAGTTCCCATGGCATCCATGGAGATAAATTTAATTGCCCCACTTGAATTTTTCCTTCTGACATTTTTCTGTCTCTCTACTACACCAGAAAACAGATTTCCTCTATCCCAAGGGGAAAGTGGTTCAGTAAAGAGGAGGACATTATAATTACAGCAAAATAATTATATACTGCAAGCATGGAACTCAGGAAGCATCCAGACTAGATCAGAACTTCTCCTAGTCCAGGATCCTGTCTCCAGCAGCAGACAGAACCAGACACTTCCAAAGGAATTCCAAGGAACTGCAGCTATTATTAGATAATCTGACCATGAAAAGAGCCTGCTGTTAACTCCAGCAGGTTCCCCACACTGTCCTAAACAGACCCAGAAAACTACTGGGTTGTTTCTAGGGAAAAACGCAAAACTAACCTTCAGATGAGAACCCCACAAACTTTCCCTGCAAACTCCAACTCTGGCCCTTCTGTGAATTGGGGAGGTTTGGGGCGAATGAGGCACAAACAGTCCCTCACTCATCACCTGAGCTGTGTCACCAGCTCGGTGTTCACAGGTCCAGCCTAACTGTGTCACCAGCTCGGTGTTCCCAGGTCCAGCCTAACCGTAACCCTGATGCAAACCCATCAGCTCGTCCTTGCAAGCCTCAGAAATTCCCATTAGTCCAATTCCGTAGCCACCTACACAGCAGCAAAAGCTCCTGATCCACCTTATCCCTGCAGTGCAAAGCTGCTGCCAGGACATCAGGTGTCCCAGCAGAACCTGACCTAGAGCGGCTGAGCTGCTGCTGAGGCAGGAATCTCATGGAAGAAGGAGCTTTTCCTGCTGTCTCTGTCAGCCCAGAGAGCCAGGCCGGGCTCAAATGTGACAGCCCTTTGTTCAGCTGCGTCAGAGCAGAGCCTGGAAAACGTTTGGCTGGGAGGCAAGAAGCTGATCCCAGCGCACAGGCAGCAAACCCAGCACCCTCTCCTTGCCTTGGGTTCTCTCAGCCACAGGCAGAACCTCCCAGGCTGCAATTCCAGGTCGCTTTTTCCACCTTTGCGTCTCCTGGCTTTGGCATTGCAGAGGTTACTGCCTGGTTCTTGCAGGACTTCAGGGAGGGATGCGGATTGCTGTGGTTGCTGCTGTCATGAACTGGATATTTCCTGACTGAAAGGAGCCAAGTGCAGGCTGAACCCACTGAAGTCTCCTGCAGAAAATCACCCGCTGGAAGGGAAAAGCAACAGCTTCTCTGGGGCTCACAAAGAGAGGAGGGAAGGGACACAGGAGCCTGTTTTGCTGATCTCTGCTTTTTCCTCACTCTAATTCTGCCCAGTCCCTGCTTCCTAGAGCTTTGCTACTCCAAAGAAATCCTGGAAGAGCAGCTGTGTCAACATTTTGCCCCGTCAGGAGCTGAATTTTTAAGGAGATTCTCCACGGAGGCTGAACTGAGCAGCGTTCCATCGCTTTTCTCTTTGCTCACTGCCAGAGGAATTTGGGTATTGATTCTCACAAGAAGCATCCCTTGGCTGCCCACTGCCTCCTGTACAGCTGTCTGCTCTGACCACAGCTCCTGACCAAGGCAAACAGCATCATCCACGCAAGGGAAAGGGACCTTCCAGCAGTTCTGCTGTGGCTTTGCAGGCTCTGCACCTGCCACCCTCATCACAGACCAGCAGGACAAGAAAGGGGTGACACTGGAAACGTGGGGGCCTATTTCAGAGATGAAATATATGGTATTTCACATCTATTTCAGACACGAAATGTGGTGACTCGTGTGGACAAAGCCCTGCCAAAAGACAGTGCAGGGCCCACAAGACTGATGTCTGCCAGGAAGTTTCCTCCTCCCCATCTCTTCCTCTTTTAACATTTTTGGTTTCAGGCTGCACTGAAAGACCTCCCAATAAATCTGAACTGAAGACCATCCATCAGAAAAACTGAGCAGGTCTCAGATCAGGAAGAAGGTCTGAAGCCAAGAGGAACCCTCCATCCTTTATTGCAGTTTTGAGGGCCATGAACCCTGGGAAGCAGGAGTGGAAGTAGCCGCTTCTCCCCCATTTTCGCAGCTATAAATACATGTATCACCAAGGAATGCCAGGATTAATGATCTGTTGACACAAATTACAGTACAAGGCCTTATGTACAGGATTTCCCAACACTTCAGGCTTATTATCAACAACTTCTTTAGATCTTCTTTAAATACAGGACCCACACTGCTCTGCCATGATCAAAGGAAAGGAGAAAATACCTACCCATGGGAAGAAGCAAGGCTAATTCCTACAACTGCAAAGTAGTAGGGAATGTTGCAGCTTGGGAATAAAGAGTACAAGAGCACAGCTAATTGACAGGTACAGTGGCAAAGGCAGCAAGGATCCCTCAAACCAAAAAAACCAAGCAGAAGCGGAGCTTTGCATGGGAGCAGCAAAAGGGAGAAGGGCAGGGGCACTGCAGATCAGGGTGAACGTGCACTGGCACCATTTTTCTTCTGGTGGGAACTCCACAAAACCCTTGGTATGTCAGTGTGACCAACCTGTAACACTCAGAGGGACAAATACCCACCCACACTCACTCCCCCCTCCTAAGAAAGGTCTGGAGTGGGTAGGGGGGGCCCTCACAGCTGCCTGCTGATGGAAAAGAACATGGGAATTGCCAGAGGGTAATAATTTCCTGGGAGCTTTCACTTGGTTGCAAAGCTTTCCTCTTTAAAACAAATCTCTCAGCTGCAGTGACCCCCATAAGCAAGCCTGAACTAATCCAACTCGCAGCAAGAACTGAGAACTAAAAGGACAAACCTGAAGGCCAACCACAATAACAGGGCTGTGGAGTAAAGCCTGTCATTGCTCCAGTGATGTAACAAGCCTTGCACTTCTCAGCCCCAGCATTACCATGGTTGTTCCCCAGCCATAAACACTAAAGCCCCTGATTTGCCTTCTCTGAAGAGCATATCCAGAAGGACAAGTTGAAGGTCTGGCCAGATGTTTTTCTGCTTTGTTTTACTTCAGTGGAGTCCACTGTAATCACCAGCCTGAGATGCAGCCACCAAAGCAGCTGCTGAGGCAAACACACACGGCCTGGTGTGTGAGCAGGGCAGATCTCTGACACCCTTTATACTGGGGATGAATAAAGTGATATCATGGCAGTGATTAATAACACCCCAGGGCAACCAGAGGAAGGTGAAGTCCACAAAGACCACCCCACAGTGGTGGTCACTGTGAGGCCCTGAGCTGTGCCCAAGCACTCCTGAGTTGCAGAGTCTCAGCATCATTTAGGGTGGAAAAGCCGTCCCAGGCCACGGAGCCCACCCTGTGCCCTGTGCCCACCTTGTCATCCAGCCCAGAGCACCGAGTGCCACGGCCAGTCCTTCCTTGGGCACCTCCAAACCTCCCTGAGCAGCCCCTTCCAATGTTTAACAACCCTTTCTGTGTAGAAATTCCTCCGGATGTCCAGCCCGACCCTCCCTGGCACAGCCTGAGACTTCGTTTTGAAGCGAAAGGAGAGGGTTTCCCAGGAACAGGCTGTGGTTTGGGGGGCTGTCCTTTGCAGGCAATTCCTCAACTTCTTTCAACCTCCAGCTGGAAGGCTTTATTTCCCTATGTGCCCAAGGCATTGGAGCATAAATCAATTAGTGTGAATGTCCAGGTATGCAAGGCATGTAGTGAGATGGAATGCTGAGGGGTTTTTGATGTGCTCAACATGCTGAGCTGTGCAGACCGTCCAGGACAGACTTGGACACGCACAAAGGAGGGGTTAAACTGCAGCATCCAAACTGCTCTGGCTGAAGGGATTAATGTGTTTGTCTGTTGTTCCAGCACTGCTGTCCTCACAGCAGGTCAGAGCTCTGCCTGCACCCTTTGCCATCAGGCACCTCCAGAGCTCTGTGGTTCCTGCTGTCCAGCAGCCTTGGATGGCACAATATTTAAACACCCCCTTTAGCTGAAAAGCAGCTCAGCTCCAGATTCCTGGGATTCATCTCAAAACCATTAATAGAAACCAGTTACAAAAACAGAGAAATTGCCCAGGAAACCAACAGAGATTTTTTTTGTTGTTTTTTCTCCAGACAGAAGTTACCCAAAAAAAACATTGACCGAGGAGAAAGGGGAAAACAACAAGCAGCAAGCAAATCAGGGCTGGGAACAGACACACAAAGAAGCACCTCCCTGACACCCACAAAGCACGTGTAAATCACAGTTTTCTCTAAAGTTTAGTATTTTTTGGCATGTTCAAGAAGGCAAATCTGGAAAGCCAGTTCTCTATAAAAATAATTTCTAGTTGAAAACCAAAAATAATTAATTTTAAGTAGCTCGCCGTGAGTGCTTCAATTTAAATGTCTGAAAACTACGCAAGGTAGAAACACATGAAATGTTTTCTCTGGTCCCTGTCCCGTGGATGAAGGCTCTTCCTTGGTGGTGGCACACTTGTGCCTGTCCCACGGAGCGTGGGCAGCTTCTGGGAGGAAGGTTTGTAGTCCAAACAGACAGGAGCAGGAGGGAGACATGGAACACGCAAGGAAATGACTCAGCCACAGTCACAGAGCAGAGCAGTGGCAGAGCTGGGAGCGGAGGCTGAGGCAGCTGCAGCCCAGCCTGGGGTAGCTCAGAGAGGACTCTGCTGCCTCCGTGCCCTCCAGGAGCCTGGGTGGCCCTGGCACTGCAGGAGCACCCCCTGTGCAGAGGGAATCACACTGAAGGGCAGCTGAGGCAAAACCTCTCTCCTGCCTTTCAGCTCTGCAGAGCTCCAGTGGAACTCAGAACCTGGGCAGAACCCTGATTTTTAACTTCACGACAGCCTCCTGCATCCCTGTTGCCCCTCAGATCTTCCCAGGATTCCAGCTCCTCTGGGCAAGCAAGGGTCACTTCCACCTGCTGCTTCTTTTCGGGGCGTCGCAGTTAAATTATGTTCCTTTTATTTCATTTAAATTGTTAAGCACTTGTCTCCTAGTCTATTCTGAGAGCCAGTAGTGTCACCAGCACAGAGTACTAAAATAAAAAAAAAAGCAGGTGTGAGCGCAAAATCACCACATGAATCATGAGGTCCCTGAAGGGATGAAAAAATAAGCAGATCTGAATTGGAGTCACCATCAATCCGAACTTCAGGAGTGGCTCTGTTCATGTATATGCATCTGTTCATCTTCCCCTAGGGATCACAGAAACTGGGATTTTTCTGGGAAACGGGGATTTTGTTTTCAGTGCCCCCAAACTTTCTGGATATATACAAACGATTCCCCCAAAATTAACTTCTGATTACCACAGGCCTGAGACAGAAGGGTGTCCAACCCATGACACGGGACTGACTCACTCTTGTGTGGTTCTGGAGCATCTTAGCTTTTCCAAATCCCCAGTGAATCCATCAGGCCCCGCTCCAGGGGACAGATCCCAGTGCCTGCTCCAATCTGGCAGATGGCAGACAGCACCGAAGCCCAGGAGGAAATGGCTGAGGGATCACATCACGCTCCCAGCTCTGCTCAGCCAGTGTTTGTCTCAGGCATGGGGAGAGAAGCAGCAGCCCAGAACTGGCACATTCCACCTGGCTGGGGCTCACCCACTCCCAAAATCCCAGTGAAAAGGCACCACACGGGCAGACCTGGGCTCCCATATTTCAGCAACTGCACTTTGCACACTTTTTCATCCCACATCTTGAGGCGCTTTACTTGGAAAGTTGATAATCCTACACGAGGAAGGCAAGTTCTGAGGAAGAGAGGGGAGAAGGAACTGGACCAAGGGCCACTGAAAACTGCTGCATCACTGGCCAGCATTCCAGATCCATGGCCCTGGAGCAGGCTGACCACGAGCACAGCACTGGCTCTGGTTTGTCTAACCTGGGAAAAGCTTAAGCCAACAAGGACCCGGCACTGCTTTATTTCTGTGAGGAACAGCAAAGTCCTGGGAGTACCCAGGAGCAGACACGCTTAGAGAGCTGCATTTGGTGTCCCCTTCCTGACCACCAGCACTGCAACTCAAACCACATCTTTTGCTCTCTCTGCACATGGGAACAGGGCTCTGGCACGAGGAGCTTTTGAAGGGAACCTCCATCCCTCACACTAATTGCAGCCCATCTCTTGCACCCGCCTAAAAGAATTAAGCAGTGGCATTCCAGGCACACCGTCTTATTTTGAGATCAGAAATGAGTGGGAAAGAGTGGAATAATTAGTAGGTTGGTTCTGAAAAGGGTGCTCAGAGGTGCCTCCCTGAGTTTTCTTACTTATCTCAGGTTCGCAGGCCGTTTCATTTAAAATAAAGATGCTTGGGGTGAAAGGAGGTTGCTTTCCATAATGCAATATAATCCTAATTTAGGCACACAAATAATGGAGCCTGGCCAGCTTTTGAGGGTAGTTTCTGTGGACGGTATATATGCTCAGGATCAGTCCAAGAGGACTCTGGCAACCAAAATTTTAGCTAAAATGCCCAGGGTCCTGTTTGCTTTGCCTCTCTTAGAAATTCCCACTCCACAGGAGAGCAGTCTGATGACACCACATACAGAAATGCACATTCCTCCCTCAGTACAAAGTGGAAACGTTCAGGTGACTTTATCCTGAGCCACACGTGTGTATTTTGTTTCTGCTCCCCAGCTCCATAATTAGCAAAACGCTCCAGGAGAAGGTGCTGCACCCAAAGCACAGATTTGTTACTTTCTGATCCCTTTCTTTTCCCAGTGCCAGGCTTTTGCATCAATTCCTCCCGAGAGAAAGCCTTTCCTGCCTCCCCTTCCCCAAGAGATGATGTTACCGGAAAGCAGGACACCTTCCTCTCTGCCCTGCCTTCCACAGAAGACCCCAGAGATGGCAGGATACCAACACCACCACCAGCCATCCTCCCACATCCCAGAGACGGGGACATCAGGCACGGGGGGCTCTCTGGAGATGCCCACTCACACCTAGGGCAAGCAACAGCAGAGATGCCGCAGCGCAGCAACTCAAACAGCATGAGTGGCCAGGGCAGCCAAAGCCCTGCTCAGCCCGGGTGAGCGGGCACAGGTTTTGCCCTCTGGGTGTACCTGCTGATGCTGCTGCTGGGCAGAGTCCAGCTGGCTGCCCCTGCATGGACTGGCTCCCTAGGTGCTGACAGCAGGGAAAACCCTCTGTCAGGGAGGAAGCAGCTCTGACTCAGGAGCACCCGGGGGTCGGGGCTGGTGAGTAACTGCTGCTGGTCACACACACTCACTTTGCTGACTGTAACTCTTCTTTTTTCCCCTTTGGCACGTTCTTCTAAGGCTGCTTTATCCTTCAGCTTTAACCAGTTTCTTACTGGCTGGTGGTAGAGCTCAGCCAAAAGCATCCTACCAGGTACTGCCAATTCCTTTAAAACAAACCTCTCCAATTCCAAGCTATCAGTTTTTACCTGCTGTGTCATTTCTTTGCTCAGGACTCCACATCCTTGTCCTAACACCAATCACTTTCCAAGAGGAAGAGGGACTTTGAAGTTCTGCAGCTGCTGAGAGGCTCCAGGAGTGTTTTTTCCAGATCCGGACACACCAAAGGCAATGACACTCCCTCAGCACAACACCTGCCTGAGCAGCACCAAGTCTTGATTACTGAACAAGTGAAAGACTTCATTTTTTAATCAATATTTCACGTTATTTTTCAGCTTCAAACTACATTTTAGCCCCTTCCATTGAGCCCTGTTTCCATTTCCAAAGGAAACAAGGCACCTACACTTATGTGGTCCCACTGTTCATTCGACCTTCTTCTTCTCCTCATTACTTTGAAACACAACGGAAAATTTCAGCTCCCTTCAAGGGGACAAATCTCAGTTTTATAGTTCTTAGTGCCCAGGCAGGGAGTGAGACTAAAAAAACCCCTAAATCAGAGGATTGACGCAAGAGTGACGTATCACATGGTTTTCTTAAAGTCCCTGGCTCACAGAACTCCTTGTTTCACTTTTGTCCCTCTGACTTATAGGGAAAGTCAAGCAAGAATGGATCCTTCCACAGGAAAGCCAGCACGCTGTGTTTGCTCAAAGCCAGCTCAGATGTCTACAACAGCTACAGTTATTGATATTTTATTTACTTATTTAAAAGTCAGTAGGAAAAACAAAACCCACTTTTCAAAATCACTTCAGCTCCAGGTTAAGGACTGAGTGCTGTTATTTTTGGAGAGTAACCCATCAGGCTCAGCCCAAATGAATCCAAACCAGGATGTTTTCACAGTCAGAACAGAAATGCCAACAGCAGAACATGAAGAGTGAAAAGAAAAGATGTCATTTTAGTTATCCACAGGTGCTGTTTGTGAGATCAGCCAGTGGAAACAAGCATGGTCTGTTAAATTTGGAACCCCTGGAGCAGGGAGCAGACCCACTGAAGCAGAGCTGGCTTCAGAATTTGAGAAGGACCAAGTCAGAGCTATTAAAGCCAACAAACATGCACCAACACTTTGTCAGTTTTTCAGATGAAAGTGTCCCATTTAACATGGGCATTAGCTCACTAGAGTAAAGGTACCCACTGTTTCTGCTCAGCAATCATTAGGCAATGGGAATCAGGTCCTATTAATTCCCCAGAAAGTGCTGTGCACACCAGATGCTCGTAAGCTTTCCCTGACTAACCCACTTCTTTTTAAGACTGGTCTTGAGTTTACTAATGGAAGAAAGAACAGTTCCTACAATACAGAGAGGAAAAGAACTTGAGCTTCCAGTGCCAGAGTTCTGCTATGCAGAGAAATCCTCCTCCAAAGCAGGCATCACCCCTGTCCTCTCCCACTGATACTAAAAAAATCCAAACCAAAACAAAACAATCAAAGCAAACCACCACAATACAATAACAAACAAAGGAAAAAGCCCCACAAACCCCAACAAACAAAAACCCCAACTAGAAATAAACCACACGCATACCCCCAACAGAACAGGTTCATAGGCAGACTATGGTCAGGAGCCAATATAACAGTAACGTGAGGAATATTTCCCTTTCCCTTTGCTGCTCCACGTGTGCAGCCAGGAGCCCTGAGCATCCCACGGTCTGTCCTCAGCACTCCACACACATGTTCCCATGAAATCCCAGCTGAAAACACTCAACAAATGCAGCCTGGCCCCCATGATTTAGGATTTAAAGACACTCAAACCTTTTGCACGTCTACACCCGGCCTCAGTTCAGGTCCATGTTTTCCCTCAGTGTAGTCTCTGCTCCCATTGCAACCTGTGCAGCTCCTGGTTTGGCTCACCTTCAGGTCTGGTCCCAGGAGCATCAGTCCATTCCATTTCCTCTCCACATGACTCCTTCCTGGACTGTCCTCTCTCTGTGCCAAGGACAAGGAAAGGGCATCCCTGAGCTCAGACTCATTGTCTGCATGACCTCAGGGCTGCTCCAACAGCTGGCAGACCATCCAACATGAATTGCAGGGCAAGCACAAGATTTCCAAACAAAAGGAACATCCTTTTGTGCTTTAAATGGGCACCAGTTGCTTTTAACCAAGACCAGTAGCCTGCTGGACTTTCCCTTGTTCCATAAGAAACTCAAGAGCTGAACAGAACTAATTTGAAGTGAGCCAAAAGTACAGGAGACACTTACCAAGGAGCCTGTTTCTGTGGAGAGCTGAAGCAAAGGCTGCCACAGGGCTGAAATCTCTCCTACAGAGCCCAGACCATGAGAGGTTATGGTTAACTTGGGCATGAAGAGGTAAGTGAATTGCTAAGATGATGCAATTTATGCACACCTTACATGTTTCTACTTTCCACCCATTTGGGCTTCAATCCTCGTTATCAAAGGGCCCAGCTTTCCTGGCTGTTTGATTTTCACTGCAATAGTGAGGTCATTCCCTTTATAAAAAGGTAATTGAAATTAATTTTCTGCCCCCATCAGGATCATAAATCTCCTGCTTCTGCACTATTTCTAAAAATCTGCTGTTATTGCAAACACCTCAACTTGACCACTGTGGACCACTAAGCAATCATCTAGCTATGCCAAGTACTGGCAGCTGGTCAGGCTTTTCCACCACTGTGCCAAGCAAACCTATCTTGGGCTGTGTTAACAAAATAGCTGAGGAAAAAGCTGCAGGAAGCAGTTCTTTTGCATTGCTTCCTTTCCCATATAAACTCAGGCCTGATCCTCAGCTGTAAGTCATTTGTGAGTTATATTGGATTCATTTGTGTAGCTGAAAGAACTGTTATGTCCAGAAGCCTCTACAAAACTGCAAAAATCCATGCTGATGTAATTGAACACCACATTTTCTAGAGAAGGCTCCTAAAAGTGCATTTAATTCTTACCCTAATAAGAAACATTTCAACCAAAATCTCATTAGGAAGAAATGGTGTTTCTGCCACATCCAGCCAGCAGCCACTGCCACCAGGTCGCTGGGCTCTCCATTTTCCAGAAGGGAGAATGCCCTCTCAGTTTGCAAAATGATGCTTTGGCTAAAAGAAACAAAATTTAGAACTTTCAGCCCTTCCAAGTCAGCTGACTTCCTATTTTAGAGCCAAATCATTTCAGCACAAACCTGATCACTGTGAGAAAAACGATCAAACTCAATGTTCTGTTCAGCTGAACTCAGTGTATTTAAGCACATGCAATCCAAGAATTAAGGATATAAGGATATAAGCGTGAGAGAAACTGGGTTTATATTCCAGTTTTGAGGGACCTTTCCAGATCAATGACTAAACCACTATCCCACTGGTTACCTCCAATTTCTGTATAAAGAGTATGAATTTTTCTAGCAACCTCCTGCTTCCAATCATTTCCTCTCAGAACAGCAAAATAATGAGATGAAGGAGGAATCTTCCAAGCCTTAAATATTTTGGGAATTACAGCAGTCAAACCTTTCCTGTTTGCAGCTTTTGGTTACCACAGCTACATATGCACACACACTGCAGACACATTGGTATCCAGCTATTCTGGAGAGGAACAGCAGCTCATAAGAAAGCTTTGTGAATAGTATCTCATGTACTCGTGCTCCCTCTACAGAAAAACAAGTGCAGCTTTCATGTGTCTGGTCCTGTTTAGCAAAGTGAGAGAGTTTCAAATTGCATCCTGTGCTCAAGAACATTAAAGCAGCATCAAGGGAATGCATTTTTCAGAGCAGCTTCCCTGGACGCTGCACAATGACCAGCCTAAGGAGCTGATTCTCTTCCCCTCCTCTCTCAGAGGTCAGTCCACCCCTTGAATACAGAGAGGGAAAAGTTAAGTCACACTAAACCACCCAGAACTGCCTCAAACAAAAATATTAAAAGCAGAACGCAGATACAAAGTCCTTTGTCAGGGTTTATTTTCCACACATGTATTTTTTCATGACTCCCTTCAACCATGCCAAACCAGGTGGTGATATCAGAGTTGTCTCAGGCACAAAAAGTTTTTGTAGTTGACGAATAATTAGTTCTGAGTTTTCACTGGTACCAAGATCTGGATGTTCCATATGACAGGGGTCAATCAAAGAAAAAAATAACAATTTTTATTAGCACAAAATAGAGCACAAAAAAATCAATGTGCCTTTAAGGGCGTCCATGCAATTCCTAAGGCACATGCACACCAAGGCTCCAGATAAAGCTTTTGCAGATACAGTCTGTTTCCTATCTCACCACAATTCTTAGAAAACACCAGCCTTTCTAAAATAAGGCTCTGAAAGAAGGTAGTTTTGAAAAGAACTTTTCCAAACGCTTGTGTCATATATACAATCAGAAGAATTCTTTCACGAATCCCAACTCCCACAACTGATTGTTCTTATGTTCAGTCTAATCTTAGATTCAGAAATTCAGCTGCAGCCCAGGACAAACAGCTGGGGCAGCACAGGACTGCACAGAGCAGTGCCAAGCCACTAGACAAGAGCTCACACAACTCCTTTGGGGAGAAAAAGCATATTGCTGGTTTGTGCTTGGAAAACTCCTTCTTACCAATTTCACTGCATTCAGGAAAAGCTTAAATGTAATTCACATACTGAAATATCTTTTAATTACAATTACAGGTCAAGACTCATTACAGGGGTTTTTATCGCTTGGAACTCCTCAGGAATATCTTGGGTGTTTGCCATCCTGCAGGAGGAGCTTTCAAACCAGCTCTTTTCCAGATGCGTTCCAAATCTTTCTCAAATTTTATCTAAAAGAGGGAAAAAAAGGAAGGAGAAAAAAAAAATGGTTACACAGCCCAGAAGCAACACCTGAACGTTCATTCACAGCCACTGCCCCCACGTGCCAAGGACAGTGTAAGCATAACACACACAAGGGAAACAAAGGCAGCTTCTTCTAAGTGTCAGAATATTTAACCTTGCTGCAGAAAACACATTGGAAGACACTAAAATACACAAGAACCTCGGGAGCCTTATTTTAAAAGCCTTGTGCAAGAAGAACTGAGCAGATGGACAATGAAATGGTAAGAAAATCAAAAGGATTTTCTCATCATAAAGTGTTCAACACTGCCTGCTACAAATCTGAAGACATGGAATGACAATTAACCCCAATTTGCATCTGGGCAAGGTGAGAATTATCAGAGAATGAACCAAACTGGATCACAGCAAACCCTACTGCAAGGCAGTGTTGAACAAGAACATCCACAGTTTGAACAAAGGCTCCCATCTTCCCTCACCCCTTCCATCCAGGGATGTAAAAGGCTTCTCTATAGGATAAAACAACAGGAAGCACTCAAGGATGTTGGCAAAACAGGAGAGAAATTAAGATTAAGCCAATCTCCCTGCTATAGCACAGACATAAGAACTCATCCTTCCCGCAAACGCTGAAATTCCTCTTCATCAGCCACATATTTCTGTAATTTACTGTCATGGAAGAAAAACTGCACCCAGCAACTGTCTCACCATCAGAACCATTAAGGTTAGAAAAGGCCTGCAAGACCATGGAGCCCACCCTGTGCCCGATGCCCACCTTGTCCCCCAGCCCAGAGCACCGAGTGCCACAGCCAGTCCTTCCTTGGACACCTCCAGGGATGCGGATTCCAAACCTCCCTGGGCAGCCCCTTCAAAGGCCTGACCACCCTTTCCCTAAAGAAATTCCTCCGGATGTTCAACCTGACCCTCCTTGGCACAGCCTGAGAGGAAATGCTGAATTCATTAAGGCTCTCCGAGCTGCTGCCATTTTTCCCTGGATCGATTCCACTGGAAAAACATCACCCACGACCTGCACGGAGGCCACGTTTGCATCAGGGAATTCTCCCTCCCCTGAGCTCACCTGCCGCTTCTTCTTGCGCCCCTCCTTTATCCTCCTCCGTATGAACTTCCTCCTCTTGAGCAGCTTCTTGTACTTGTGGCGGTTCATTTTCCTCCTGCGGATCTTGAGGACGTTCTTGCAGTGCACCGTGTGCCCCGGGGCTGCCCCGCCTTCCCCGACAGCCGCTCCCCCGGCGGGCGGGGGGCACTCAGATCCCTGCGGGGGCTCATGGCCCACCTCCTCCTGGGCTCCCTCCGCCTTAGGGAGGGAGTACCTCACTGTCAGCCAGCTCTCCAAGGGGCTGATGGAGAGTTTCCTGGGAATCAGGATCTCCTCCAGCTCAGGGTCCAGGGTGTGCCACTGCTGGGGCTGGGCCCCGCTGGTGTTGGGGGGCTGGGTGCTGTAGTGGGCGGACGTGGAACGGCAGCAAAGGAAGGAAGACACAGACCTGGGCAGAAGGTGGCCTTTAGGAGACAAGAATTCCATTTAAAAGGCAGAATTTTCGTAAGAAAAGCTCCGCTCAGCTCTCAAATCACGAGATAGCCCTGGCCAGAATGATAAAGGAAACGGCTGACAAAAATTGTACTGTCGTCACAAAAGCAAGGAAGTCTTTTTAAATTTTAATTACATTGCTATAATGCAATGTGATAAAAATACATTGTGTTTTACCGTGTGAAGTGCCCAAGTCACTCAGGTAAAGCAGGGTGGAGGTTCTCCTTCACCAAGCAACCTGGTCTAGTGGAAGGTGTCCCTGTCCATGGCAGGGGGATGGAATGAGATGATCTTTAGGGTCTCTTCCAACCCAAACCATTCCATTAAGTGCAGATTGGAATGGTGAGGAACTGTTTGCTGCCTCAAACCTTTCTGCTGCTGAGGAATCTCCTCCTTGTCTTACAAGAGAGTAAATCAAAGCTACACAATACTGGCATAATAGGTCTAAGACATAATAACACTCAACAACCACTGACTCAACAACAACCTCCTCACTCCTGCACTGCTTGCTGGAAAAGAAACTTCTGTGAGCCCAATTACCCCAGGAAAAAACAAACAAACAAAGTAACACAACACTAGTTTACCTGCAATTCTCGAAGCCTTCAGTAACTGGGAACTCAGCTGTGATATTAGCATTTTGTTTCACTTTGTTGACTGGCAGAGCCAGCAATAACTGTTAAAATAAGAACATTTATTCAACAGGGAAAACACACATGTTAAAAAACCATTCTCTCTTTAACCTCCTAAAGACGGGCCGAGCCACGTTAAGCACCATCCTCTTTTTACCACGACTCTGCCGGGCTGTGCTGCGGGGGCCAAGCACCGGCGTAGCTGAGCCGCGGAGGTGACTAATTCCTAAATCTTGAGCTGTTTTAGCCTTAAAAACACAACCTCTCCAGCCCAGCCCCGCCGGGCACAGCCCTGTTCCCCCCTCAGGCCGGGAGCAGCAGCCGCGCGGCCTAACCACGGGCAGCGCCCCACGGGCTGCCCCGCTCCCCACAGCCCTCACAGCGCTGCCCTGAGCCCGGCAGGGCCCGCACGGAGCCCCCGGGGCCCGCACACCCTCAGCCCGCCCGGCCCCGCCGCCATCACCGGCACCATCACCCGCCGCGCCGGAACTTCCGGGCACCGCCCGCGCCCCCTGGCGGCGGGGGGGGCGCTCAGGGGCCCTCATGTCGCTTCGTGTCCCTCACGGGCTCTCACGCTCTTTCGTGTCCCTTACGGTCCCTCACGCTCTTTCGTGTCCCTCACGGGTCCTCATGTCGCTTCGTGTCCCTCACGGGCTCTCACGCTCTTTCGTGTCCCTTACGGTCCCTCACGCTCTTTCGTGTCCCTCACGGTGCTCCTCGCCCCTTCGTGTCCCCCGTGGTCTTTCATGTCGGTCACGGTCCTCATCCCTTCATGGCCCTCAGGGTCCCTCATGGTCTTCCATGTCCCTTCGTCCCTCACAGTCCCTCATGGACCCCTCACGGTCTTCCATGTCCCTTCATGTCCCTCACGGTCCTTCTCGACCCTTCATGTCCCTCATGGCCCTTCTTGTCCCTTTATGTCCCTCATGATCCCTCACAATCTTTCACGTCCCTCATGATCCTCCACACCCCTTCATGTTCCTCACAGTCCTTCTCGACCCTTCAGGTCCCTCATGGTCTTCCATGTCCCTTCGTCCCTCACAGTCCCTCATGGACCCCTCACGGTCTTCCATGTCCCTTCATGTCCCTCACGGTCCTTCTCGACCCTTCATGTCCCTCATGGCCCTTCTTGTCCCTTTATGTCCCTCATGATCCCTCACAATCTTTCACGTCCCTCATGATCCTCCACACCCCTTCATGTTCCTCACAGTCCTTCTCGACCCTTCAGGTCCCTCATGGTCTTCCATGTCCCTTCATGTCCCTCATGATCCCTCAGAATCTTTCGTGTACCTCACGGTCCTCCACACTCCTTCATGTTCCTCATGGTCTTTGACATCCCTTCATGTCCCTCATGGTCCTTCTTGTCCCTTTATGTCCCTCATGATCCCTCACAATCTTTCACGTCCCTCATGATCCTCCACACCCCTTCATGTTCCTCACAGTCCTTCTCGACCCTTCAGGTCCCTCATGGTCTTCCATGTCCCTTCATGTCCCTCATGGTCCCTCACAGTCCCTCATAGTCTTTCATGTCCCCCATGGTCCTTCTCGACCTTTCATGTCCCTCACAGTCTTTGACATCCCTTCATGTCCCTCACAGTCCCTCACAGTCCTTATGATCCTTCATGGTCCCTCATGGGTTTGCAGGGACACTTGGAAGGTCCATGTCCGCACCACAGCTGCACCTCACTAAAACAGCCCTGAAGCATGGCACAACGAGGGACTTTGGACACCAGGAGGAATTTCTTCGTGGGAAGGGTTGTTAAGCATTGGAAGGGGCTGCCCAGGGAGGCCGTGGAGTCCCCAGACCTGGAGGCATCCAAGGCACGACTGTACATGGCACTTCATACTCTGGTTTACTTGATGAGGTGGAGATCGGCCAAAGGCTGGACTTGATGATCGTGGAGGTCTTTTCCAAGCTGGGTGACTCTGTGATTCCATGAGCGATTGTGTGATTGCGTTCCAGTGAGTCTGTACGTCCCTGCTGACGAGGGGATGGCACAAGGTGGGCAGACACCTCTCCCTCACACACCCTCGTCTGCATCTGCGGGCAGGTCTCGGTGGCTGCTGTCCAGGCACAGCCACACCTGTCTCTCCCTCTTACCTGGCTCTTGTTTGTCTTTTCTGAACCCACCACGTTGGCACAGCATGAAAGTGCCTAATCAGCTGGCATGAGGGAGGGATGGTGAAGCCAATCCCAGACTTCAAAGAACTTTTTGCTTTTATAGCTCCCTCAGCCAGCACACAAGAGATTTATTCACCAGCTGCCTCTCCTATTTCAGGCCAGAACAAGGGTCTGTCTCAGTTTTACACCCCACCACGTCAAACCCATCTCGCCTGAAAGGGAACAGCAATGGTTGGAGTTTCTTCCTACAAGGTAGAAGTGCAGTTCTCTGGTCAGGGAAGAGAAAGCCATGAAGAGAAACTAACTGAAGTAGTTAGGTAAACAGCCTGTTTGTTTAAACAAGACTTTATTGAAGACACTTCAGAAGTTTATGTACAAAACAACATTCCCACCCCCATATCAGGATGTTAGTCACCCGCTGGGAACAAAGCAATGCCTGGTGTATGCTGTCAACCTGGGGACAGTTTGCCAAAGAATTTACAGAATTACCGAATTCACGTGGTTTAGAGCTGGGCAATTTCAGCTTTGGCTCAGTTAGGGCTGAAGGAAACCGAGGGACCTCTTTGCTGGAGACTTGTCTCCAGCAGACTGAGCATACTGGGATCTGACAGCCTACACTGGCCTCGCTCTGAGGTCAGGTCACTTAATTCTACAGAGAGCGAGAGGCCCACTTTGGTTTTGGAAGTGAAGAGGAACCAGCCCCCGGATTTACCTCGCAGGTTTTAATCCATTTCACGTGTTTCCAGGAGATACCCACCACCCAGAGCACAGCAGTGTTTGTAGGAAGCATTAGAACAGAGCAGTAGCAATACCAAGTGAAAGGGTCAGCCAGCTTGTTTTTCAGGTACAATGAGAGAGGCTGGATGTCAGACTGGCTACTTCAACTAGCACATAAGGAAACCCCAGGGACACAGAATGAGAGGTTAGATCGTGACTGATGTGCTGTGTCTGTAGTAACCTGTGCACTTCTACCACGGTAGAGTTTCCCCTTGCCAGTCCAGGAAGGAACCATTTTCTTTTTCCCCAAGACGGTCCAGAACAGAGAGAATACCTGGGATAGCCTCTTGCACCTGCATGGGAGCCTGGAATGAATCAAGCTTAGGTCATTACTGGGAACTTCCTACAGAAGAGAATCAAATGCATTTAAGGAGTTACTAGAATCAAGATGTACACTGTGCCAGGGGCTCTTGCTCAGGGTTGGCACAACAAGAGAGTTTCACATTTCCAGAGATGCCACTCACCATGTTTCCACCCATGTCTGTCTGGAGCCAGCCTGGATGCAAAGAAATACAGAGAATTCCATCCGATTTCAAGTCTGCAGCAAGACACCTGGTGATCATGTTCAGTGCAGTCTACAAGAGGGGAAACCATCTATTAGTGTGCTGGTCTACAAACCTTGAGCAAGACTTCAGGCCAAGATCATGGCACCTCCCTCCCACCATTCTGTCTCCTGACAAAGGAACGGGCTCGCAGTAACTTAACCAGACTTACTGAGGGCTTCATTCTCAGAGATACCTGTTAACAGAAGCACTGTGAAAGCTCTACCGCCATAAACTTACTGCCCCAAAGATGAAACCAAGTTATGATGGAAGATGAAGTAGCATTTGATACTCCTAAGGAGCTGTGAGGAAAATAATATTGACATAAGGACTGTGTTTTTCTGCAATAATCACTACACAAACATTCATTTACTTCTGAACAGGGAAAACAAGCGTTTAACAGCTTATGAGTAGGTGGTGTAGGAGAAACTCCGTGTCTGATCTTCACTATCCATACAAACTCAGTCTCTGGAGGTGAGAAAACTGAAAATCCCACTTCTCACTAGCTAATATCACCACGTACAGGGCAGCACACCTTTTGTTGAGTTTCATGCTATCTTGCCTCAACTGGAGAGGAACACAGCTGACAGTGCACACATTTCATGGCATCAGTTCTTCCCTGAATGCCAAATGGACCTGTGTCAGAGCAGTGATTTATTTGGGAGCATGTTCTTCAGAAGTTCACATGCTTGCTCCAGGTGTGCTGTTTTTTCCACCCACATGAAGAACAAGCACAATTTCTGTGTCCATGGAGGTGCTGCACAGCTGCCATCACCACCCTAAGCTCAGCCTGCCCTCAGCCCAGGGAAGCCCACAAACCTTTGCTATCCTGTAGGGATAGACCTTGAGGAACATCTCATTTGCCTGGACAAGCTGCATGGAGGCAGCGAGAGAGGACATGTTGATAATAGCAGCTCTGTGGCAGCCCATTCCTGTGCTCAGCTGGGCTGCCTTCCTCAGGAGGGGTAGGAATGCCTGGGAAAACAAGAGTTTGGTTTAACTGGCTGATTTTGGGTGGATTTAGTTTGGATAATTTCCCCATTCAAGGCAAGGCAGACTCTTGAAGGATTCCAGTACCACCATCATAGAATGGTGATGGCACCTCAAGACTCTGTGGCCATAGAAAACCTTTCTACAGCAGCCAGCTGGAAGTAGCAAGGACCTTCAGACTCTTCTGCCCACCTGCTAATCCCACCTGTCCATGGAAGTGACCTCACACCACGTGAATTCAAATGAAGAGAAAGATCCCTGACAGACAGGATCTCTTGCTGCTCTCTAGACACGCAGTTCAATATCAGAACTGTGTGCAGGTCCAAGGGGGAAAACGCCTTGGTTGTAAGAGGAAACCCTCTTTAGCACCCCAGGTTAAGCACATTCCTCCCAGTCCTTACCTTGGTGACCATCAGCTGGGCAACGGTATTGGTTTCATAGATGGTGAGCATTGTCTCTGCCGTGACCTCCTCCAAGGACGCGAGCACGTTGATGCCAGCGTTGTTAATGAGGCAGTTCAGGCCTTTGTCTCCCACAATTTCTTCCACTTCCTTGACTACTTTCTTGATGCTGTTTTCACAGACCACATCTGCACAGAGGAGCCACAAACATCCACAGTGAGCAGCAGTTCAGACTCTGTCTTGGCAGCACACAGATGACAATGCACAGAAGATTTGATATAGATTTTCTTTCCCCAGTGTTATCTTAAAGTGGTTTTCAGCTGCTGGAGATCATGTTCAGCTCCTGATCACCCAGGAGACCTGGTTCTTAAGGTGCACTCACCTAAGTTGAATATATTTCTGTATACAGAAATAAAACCCTTTACTCACCCAGTTGGAGGAGCTTGATATTGCTGTATTGCTTGCTAAGCTGTTGGAGTTCCTAGGAAGAAGAAATTTTTTTGTTATCTTTTATATCTATGTAGAGAGAGAAACAGTGATCTCTGTGGCTATTACATAACGCAGTTTGAGATCTGCACCTACGGAACTGTGACTGAAATATTTGCATGACTGGACTGAAGGCATCGATACTACTTTATTTTCCAACCTGCTGAGCAGCTTTCCTGAGAGTCTCATCAACTGCTCTGAGGAACTGGGCTCTTCCCCTGCTTAGTCAGATCCCAACGTGCTGGTTTTTTGGTGGGATAGTTCTCAGTGTGTTCAGCTCGAGGGTGTGTTTGCAGTGTAAGCACCGAACAGCAATTCCACAGCAGCCCCGGGGCATTGCAGTAAAAAGCCAGTAATTCCCCAGCTCTGTAAGAAAACCATCATTCTTCTGAAGCTGAGCTAGTGCAAGACACCACTTCAGGGCAACACGAAGTGCTTCAACTGGAATTGCTGATCGCAGGAAAAGCAGTTTTCCCCTGGGAATTCTGTGTGCCCAGCAGCCTCGTTAGCATCAGTTGTTGTAGCTGAGGGTGAAGCACACATGAAATCAGTTACATGCACAGCCACTGTCCATGAGAACAATCCCCTCCGTGCTATAATTCAGCCATGTGTCGACTGCCTCTCAGCAGAGACTGGTGTTCCTGGAGAAAATGTGTGGTGTTACGGCTGGACAAAGTGTGTCCAAATTGGATTTATAGGCCCAGCTGGAATACTTAGGTTTCTGTGCCATATAGCCAAGTGGGAAGCATGGCCAAACATAACAGATGGATTACATACTCCCAGTCATGTTCAGGAGACAGAGCAACCTGGCCAAGCATTCCAGCTCAAGCAAATCCACTTCTTTAGGAGCCCTTTGGGAATAGGGGTCAGGAGGGCTGGTTTTGAAAGAATACTTCTTTGCCACTTGGAAACACTCAGGGACTCCGTGTCCTCTGACAAACTATAATGCATTACATCTTTTATCTCGGTTCATACCCCGCAGGATTCTCTCCAGGCTTGTTTGGGAAATTTGTCCTCCCACTGAGGCCCATCTACAACTGCAGTTAAGGCTATTAAGGGGAGGGGGGAGGAGAACAAGTCAGAAGCACAAAACCAGAAGGCATTCCTTCCCTTGGACAGGGCTTAGTGGGACCGTTTTCAGTAAATTGAAGGCCCAGAACACACTGTTTTGTTTATTGATAGTCCAGGATGAAATAGTTCTGCCATGTCAAGGCCTGCAATAATTACATGGCTTTGGACTGGCACAGGACTTCAGTTTGACAGTATCACTTAATAGATAATAAACTCCAGAAGTGCTCTGGCTTCTCAAGGTTTGTTCATTTATTTATAGTTCATTTATTTATAGGCTTTATTCTCTGACAGAAACAAGCTACTAACCCCTGCTAAAAGGCCAGAGCTGTTTTGTGTAGCAACAGCAACTGAGAGGCTTCTGAAGTGAGGAAGCAATATTTCCAATTAAGAACTCCAAACACTGTAGCATTAAGCATTCTCCAGAACACAAACAGCATGAAATCACAATCACTGCATGCAAATTGGGTTTCAAATTCAATGGTTTCTCCAGTTAATGAAGTACTTAGTTAACAAGTGACTCCTAGTACAGTGGTTTAAATTTCTCAGAAGCATCTTCCAAGGCACAAAGGCAACCTGGGCAGCTTTGGTCCTCAAGGATGTTACACCTAATACAGCTGAAAAAAACAGCTACAAAATCTAAAAATTGTAGGAAAGCCTATTTTTTCCCCCAACTGTGACTAGAAGGAACATGAGGAGAGGAGGACAGAGACAAGCAGGTCCAGCCAACATATCCCAGATAAGGCATTCTAGTCGCTGTGCTGTGACAGCCAATTTAAAAACAAACAAGACAAACAAAACCCAACAAAACCCCACAACACAAAGCCCTAATGCTGTGTTTAACATAGTAGCTCTAGAACTGCTCTGCACCTGAATAGTCACCCCTGAGAATCAACTCTTAGGGAGTCCAAGAAGAAAATTAAACTCTGATTAGCATCTGTTGTTTCCTGCTTGCTGATTTTTAATTACGATTAACAGAGTCAGCCTATTCTGATTTAAACAAGATCCTCTGGCACTCAAAGACTCCAGACACAGATTCCTCAGTGCACAGGGTATTTATTGCTAGATTTCAACCAGGAATGTTTTGTTGTCTTTGTCATTTAGCAAGATTTACTTTGCCTTCTTGAGGAAAGCATTATCCACTCCAGTTACAGCCCTTGGAAAGGATTTGGCCCCGCTGAGCCAGTTGGAAGCAATCAAGCCAAACAAACACAGCCTGTGGGCAGCTCTGTCAGGACAAGGGTGCCTGGGCATCCTTCACATCATCCTGCGTGCACTCGGGACAAAGCCAGAGGTGTATCCTCTTTGCCCGTGTCCCTCTGAGACAGATTATTTTGAATCACAATGTACAGCCAAGTTACTGCTCAAGAGTGTAACAGCTCCCACCAGCACTGCCCAGCCCCACAGTGCTCTCTGAGTCAAGGCAAGCCAGACCTTAACGCTGTAGAAAGTGTAAAATACTTCCAGAGAAAAAAAAACAACAAAAACAACCATTGCTGCAATACCCCAACATTAGAAGTACTTTAAGAATGCCCTCTTTGCTTGCTATATATTCAGGCATGCCCTTTCTGCCTGATATAACACATCTATCACTGCTCCACAGATCGCTCAACTGCTCTTCCCAGTTGCAAACCACATGGCTAAAATATGTGGAAAAGCTAAAAAAGGCCCCCCCCCTCAACCTGACAGAGCAGCAGGAGGGCCGTGTCTGACAGGGGAACAGACACGGCGCTGTCCGTAACACTATCTCCGACTTCAGAGGAAGGGAAACAGCACATTAAGCCCTGGAATGTTTCCAGAGCTCTGGAGGGGACTGGAGCAGCGAGGATCTGAACGATTCCTTGTTCACCTGGGAACACGCTCGGGCTGCGGGGAGAGCAGGAGGCACGGGGGATGATCCTGCCTTGAGATCCCACCATCTCCTCCTTCCCCCACCACAGGAGCCGCATCATTTCTAAGTGAAGTCGTAGAGTTTAAATCAGAGTTTTTCCTTTTTATGGGAAAGCAGGATGGGGGAGGAAAGAGGAAGAAAGAAAACCAGGAGTGTGGGGACAATTACAGCTGTGTCCTGAGCCTGATAATAACTGCACTGTGGTTTCGTCCATCTGGAGTGCAAAGACAGGACGTCAGGATTATTTTGCAAGAGATTTGTAGCTGCTTCCACTCGCAGTGCTGGAGCAGCCCAAGTAAAGGCAGACTGGAATCCAAGTGTGGCTGGAGGAGTCTCCGATGGTACTTTTCCAGGAGGGGCAGCGGTTATCTGGATGTGCCTGCGGGCCTGCTGCATGTTATCGTGTGATCTGGAGCCCATTTGTTAGGCAAATGTTCTGGGGAGGCCACCTAGGAGCTACTCAGCACAAGAACTCGAGTTTTCACAACTTCTGCCAGCACAGACTCACATGCAAAAGCCTGCAGCTGTTCAGCATTATCCCAAGGTTAGGGAGTTACAGGAGATGTGCTTCTTTCCCTGGTAAGCAGAGGAAAGCAAAGTCGGTCTTGCCCAGCATCTTCCTAAAGTCAGGTCTTAAGGGCTCTTCTCTGTCCACTGTTTGGCGGACTCCAAAGTATTCAGTCATCACTGCTGAGAGATTCCTGCCCAAGATGGGCACTGGGTTTGCCAGTATTTAATCACTTTTCCTCTAAAAACTGGAAGATGACTTTAAAAAGACTTTTCATTTAAGATTTTCCCATTCTTTCCCCACCTCTCTGCACTCTGCAACAGGAAAATGCTACTCTGCCAAACCAGAGCAGAGCAGAATGTAAAGGAACTGTCCAAAGTTGCTGTTCTCCAGGTTCATCCTGTAAAGCAGGAGAGGACGTGGGGGACAGTGAACTCATACTAAGAAGGATTTTTCATGTGGTCGCTTAGCACAAAGCGAAGTGGGAAAAACAAAATGAGACTTGAATTTCTGTCAAAAGAAAAAGCAAGCAGTGACACTCAGGTGTGCAGAGAAAAAACTCCCTCAACTTTACAGCCCAGTCTGCATGGTCAACAAACAGGGCTTAGCTGGGCAAAGCCCATTTCATGTGCCCTAAGCCAAGTCTGCAGTGCCAGCCTCTGGAGAGCAGGAACCTCAACCCAGGGCGTTCAAGATTTGATGGAAAAGTCAATGAAGGCAAAGATTTCTCAAAAAACAAAAAAGAAAGAAAAGAAAATCACCGAAGCTTTGCCTCTCCTACCACACCACACTCTAGCAACACTGCCAGGCTGGATCCAAGCTTGGAGATCCCCAGTTGAAGTTGTGCTCCCACGAACAAGACTCCCAGTGCTGGAGGCTCCAGCACGTTGGTGCTCGCCCTGTGCCAGCCCGAAGGACCAGCAGCACAGTGGAAACACTCAAGAGGTCAGAAGGTTTTGTGCCAACTTCATTGCAGATGGGGCAGATAATGCTGGTGAAACCACCACAATACCTTTAGTAAAGATTCTTCTGCCTTGTGGAGTTTCCAAACCCATCTGTTAGAAATCTGCTTTCAGCTGGCTGCAGAGGCTTCTATTGATGTCCTGCCAAAGCACAGCACATGGCCTAGAGGTCCTTACAAAGAACAAAAACCCACCCTGATCCACCAAGGACAAACCTTGCTCCCCTAAAGAAAAAAAAGTTTAGGATGCACCCCATGTGTCCTGCAGAATCCGCACTGGGGTTCCTGGAATGTGGCTCTGGGCCAGCTTCCTGCCTACAGGACACACTGCCAGCAGTCTTTCCAGGTTTCTGCCGCAGGCAAGGAGTGACCCAGACTCTTCCCAGACACACTGCACTGTCTGAAGGCTGTTTAATCTTCCTCTGCAGGTTTACCAGCCTTTTGGCTCGAGGTTTTTAGGTACTGACGGCATAAAAAAACCTGCTGAGTTGTGTTAAGATAGGTCCATGTAACATTTCCTAGGGAGATCTTCCTGTTGAAGGAACAGTTTTGCTTCTCCGTGTAATCGATCCGAGACCATTAGAATGAGAAATCACTGCCGAACTCAAGGGCCACTTGGTGAAAAACAGAAAGAACCTCCCTCAGCACCGGCTAAAGCAGCTTCAGAACAAACAGCTCCGCAGGGAGATTTCTATCTGACATGGGTCAGATGTCTCTGCTGGTTTCCTGTGCCACTGCTACCCCGGGTGTTGTGCAATGACTGAAGGAAACACGGCTGGGACAGGTGCCAGGTGTGGGAACAGCAGTTAAAAGGGAACAGAATGGCAGTGGATACCCGTTCAGGAGCGGGAGAGGGGGAGCCACAGGGAGCAGAGCTCTGAAAGGCAGCCTGTGCACCTGATTTCAGCCTGGCTGGCCTGTTTCTCAGCACTTCTATTCAGAAATATCCTAAACATGCTTTTGTGCTGGAGATACTTTTTTTAATGACAAGTAAAAGAAATTAAGGCTTTTCCTTGCAGTTTCATAAGTACCTGTTGAGCAGCAGAAGCTTCTGGTGGTCAGAGTGCAGGTGTTACCTGAGCAACTCTGCACCACATCCTTGAAGGGGACCCTCAGCACCAGCTTTTAAAGGTTTCAGGTAGATAAGCAGTAAACAAAGTTGCTATGTCTGGTTTATTGCTAGCGTGGTGTGATCACAGGTTGTGTGAAAGGAATCAAACCCACAGAAAGGACAGGTTCTGTTTACCTCTGCCTTTCCCAAGGCATTGTGTGCCACCCTTGAAATAGAGGAGATGCAGAAATAGGGCTTTGGGTATCAATTCTCCTACCAAACACCTATGGCATTACAGGGGCGTTTGAGACAGTCCCAGAGCCAAGAGCTCAAGATTCCTGCAGCTCTGGAGCACCAGGGCTTTCCTAGGAAAGAGGGTGATACCTGCACATCTTGCTGTGCTGCCCCAATTCTGCCTTACTGAGGAGAGTCAAGATGAGATGCATCACTAGAAGCCACAAAGTGACTGATAACCTTCATCGATTTGCCTCCCAAATTTGTCTGATAGTCATGGATAGCAGGTTAGGGATGGGGAAGGAGCCCCAACAGTGCTGTGATGCTGCAGCAGCAGGGACGTGTGCTGGAAGGGCAGAGAGGTGCCAGTGGATCCTCCAGCAGCAGGGAACAAAAGCTGCTGTTTCAGCACAAAGCTCTGGTCCCTGCCCGGCCGAGGGGGCAGCGAGAGGAGCGTTGAATTCATCATTCATTTGGGCTTTCTCACTTGCTGCAAGTGTAGTGGGGAAAGGGAAAAGCAGGCGGGGCACAGCCCTTCTGGGACCACAGACACGCCGTGTGGAGGGACAAGGAAAGCTGAGACGGGTCCCACTGGGAATGTTTCTGAGGGATGGGCTGCCCCTGCGGGGCTCCGGGTCCGTGCCAAAGGGCAGAAGGCCAGGGCATATCTCCAGCTGCAAATCCAGCGGGAAACTCTGGGATCAGAGGAACGGGGTGGCAGGAGCGCTGGAGATGCTGCAGCTGCCCAGCCGTGGCCGCGGCGTGTCCCGCTTGCTCTGCTCCTCCCGGGAAAGCTCCCGAGCACAGATATCCCTCCTCCAGCCACAGAGACCTCCCCGGTACCGGCTCCATCCGGCCCCGGATGGGAGCTCAGCCCTCGGCTCCATCCCATCCCATCCCATCCCATCCCATCCCCGGCTCCATCCCTCCCTGGGCACACTCGCTGCCGTCCCTTGGGCGCAGAGATGCTCGAGATGCTCCGCGCTTCCCAAAGCGCCTTCTCTCACCCCGCCGGCCCCGTTACCCGCCCCGAGGGGACCCTCTGCGCCCCCGGCCCGGTCACCTGCGCCTTCTCGGGGTCCCGGCAGGTCGCAAGGACGAAGTCCGGGGAGGGGCTGGCGTCTGCGAGCCCCCGCACCAGCCCCAGCCCGATGCCGCGGCTGCAGCCGGTGATGAGCACGGAGCGGCAGCGCGGCTGGGCCATGGCTGGCTCGGCTGGTCCCGGCTCGGCTGGTCCCGGCTCCCTTTTCAACCACACGCGGTTCTCAACCTGCGCGATGCGGGGCCGTCCCGGTCCCGCCCCCGCCCGGCGCCTCCCCCGGGTAAGGGAAGGAACGGGCTCGGACAGGGGAAGGTGGGTTTGCGCTTCCCCCTCTCACAACGCTCCGAGCCCGTTTCCCTCCCCTGCTGTTGCCCAAACCCTATTCCCCAAACTTCTGCAGGGCAAAAAGGAGAGCCCGGGGTGTGGCAGCGGTGAGTGAGCGCCCCGAGAGCGGCTGCAGGGACCCCCCGACCGCTCTGACCCTCCGTCCTGAGGCGCACCTACTGCACAAAGGTGAAATCGGTGCTCCGGCATCCAGGAGCACGCAGAAGGAACGGCATCTGTTCTATAAAGGGGGATGAAGCAGAGGCAGAACTGACCACACATTTCTGGACTCACCACGTTCCTGGAAGAGACTTACTGGGTGCTCCAAGCATTGCATTACTATCCATTCCACACTGTGGATGAATGTTCCTGGAAATCACTCCAGGCTGCCTCGCCTTAGCCAACCCTCACACATACTCTCCCCAGGGCTTGCGTGTGCCTTCCCAGGTCGATAATCTGTTACTGATCCCCACACAAACACAGAAACTTATATGTAGGGAAAAAGGCTCTAATTACATCTGTTAGCGCAATATTGTCTTCATTAAAAGCTCACTAGAAACTTTTAAAACATTAACTTAATCCTGAAAGAGGTCAGGGATAGCCATTTTGGGAGACGGGCTTCTGCCAAGGAATGACAGCCCTTTTCCCCAAGAAAGCAAGCCCACAGCCTTGGGCTCTCAGGTGGCACTATCTAACCACCACTACGACTAATTACCTTTACTCAGAATTATCAATACTCGAATTAAGCACCACCCCTAATAACCACTACCCCTAATTTCCACTACCCCAATAACTGCTACCCATAATTACCACCACCAGTAATTACCACAACCACAAATTAGAAAGACCCCTAACACAAACCCTAAACCTAACCCTAATAACCACTACCCCTAATACCCACTACCCATAATTATCCCTACCCCTTATTGCCACTGCTGGTAATAACCACTGCAAAAGCAGCAAGATATTTCTGTCCTATCACCTTTGGACTGGGAAGGATCTTCCTCTGTGTCCAATTCTGGGCTGAAAATGGCAATCCGGGAGATGGGTTTCTGCCAGCAAACAATTACCCTTTTCCCCAAGAAAGCAAGCCCGCAGCCTTGGGCTCTCAGGTGCCAATGATGTGGCTTCCCTGGCACTGCAAAAGCTACAAGTCCCCTTGGACTTGGGAAACTGAACTACAAAGAGATTTGGAAATTTGTTAAAACTCTGTGGAAAATCCTCAATCACCTGCCGGGTCTGCCCTGTTTCCCTTTGGTTAATTTCTTTATTTCTGAGTGACTGCAATAGCTCCAAAAATGTACAGGATTTATGTATCTGGAGTGGCTGTTGGTGCTGGGAAGCTCAGGTTTGGTGTTCCCATCACACCCCCAGGGCGAGATGAAGGTGACAAGACACTTGCAGACATTTCTGATTGCTCAGACACACCAAGTGGTGGCTGTGAGCAAAGATGACCAGGATCTTCTGGATGAGCCTGCATTCCAGTTCCCTGGAGCTGGTGGGCAAAGCTCACCTCTGTGCCCAGACTGGAGAGGGCATGAAGCCAGAGTAAAGGCTGCCCTGGATAAAGATACCCATCTTTCTCCCTTCTTCCCACTAAAGCTCTTTTCCAGCCACTTCTGGCTCACAGCGACTTAAAACCCTTCTTTTCCAGGTGCTTTAATCCATCACCTTCCTTCCCACTGGGTGCATTTCACAATTCCCTTTGTGCATGACCAACACCATTCTGGGGGGCTTGCAGACTCTTAAAAAATCCCAATCAGGCATAAAGTGCTTAGTGACCTCTTTGTGCTTGGGATGTGAACACCAGAAAGAGGGATACCCTGAGAGCCATGGAAGAGTCATCAGGTGTTGAGAGAACAAAGTCATCACTCACCTTAAGAGCTGAGACCGGTACATGCACGTACATGAAAATGTGAGGCTTTTTTATGCGGGTGTATTTTTTATTTCAGCTCCTCCTCTTCTGCCAGCTCCAGCACTGGCACCTCTGCTCTGTTCAGCAGCAGCACTGACTTCCCAAAACGTCTGAGCAGTTCCCTCCTCACACCAAAACCACCACAGATGTTCAGCCACTCAAACAATTTCACCCACCCAGAACTGGCACAAAGCCCACCCATCCAGGGGTACAATTCTCACAAGCCCCAGTTGTGCAGCCTCCAGTGTTACCTGTGCCCTCTGTCCCTCCCTGCACAGGTGAGCAGGCCCAGAGCCACCCCTGCTCAGGACCCTCAGCTGGACCCTCCCAGCTCCACCTGAAGGCAGAGAAATGCATTTTCCCCCCTCACATCTTTGGGGATTGGTGCATGTTATGTTTGGGATCGACTGGAGAAGAGAGGTGCCCAAAATTCCTATCTTCAAGGGAAGAGGGATTTAATTCAATGTCTTAAGTCCACTATAATTTGATAATCTCTTCATTCAGCACAAAATTTCTTTCCTTATGAGTGGGCACAGTGCTGTAGCTCATAAGAAACTACTATCAAGTAAACTTAATAGAAAATCAAATACTTTAATGAAATCAGGGAGCATGAGAGAGTAACAGCTCAGATATACCACTAGAACTGATACTACTGGGCTGTGGGGGTCTGCTAATTTGCTTTTAAACGCTCTGTTCTCCAACAAGCATGCAGATTGACAAACTACTAATTCTTCAGAGTGTCAAAGATCCTGAGTAAAGAATTTCAAACCACTTAAAATGTATATATAGGAAATGTCTTATGAGCTGGTGGCCTGCACACAGCATTGCACAGATAAAAATATACTACTCTCAATGCACAGAGCTAAATACTTTCACATTTATCAGAATTTTCTACACAAGTTTTTTTTTTTTTGATAGAATTCAAGTTTTGAATTTTCTGTATATATCTTCACCTGTATTAAACAAATGCTTATTTACATTGTGGATAAAGTGTAAAGGCTAGTAAGGCCATATTCCCATACTGTACTGTAACACTGCAAAATATATATACACATAGAACCTAATATAGGCAACAGGTCTAGAAAAGTCACCTCCCATCTGTACAACATCAGCCAGTATGAAAAGACAGCTTTTTTAGCACCGAGCCACTCCCAGGGGGTCAAGAACTGCCTGGAGCCTCCCAGTTCCACAGCATTCCAAGGGCTGAGCCACAGAGCTCCTGCCTGCAGAACTGCAAGTCCCAAGCAATGCTACGGGATGGGAATCACTAAAGAGCCGGACAGGAGCATCCAGAGGGTAAACAGGTTACGCTCCAGCACGACAGTTACGGGGACATTTATCACATCAAGTCTCTCCTCCTGTTAAGCCTTTCCTTTGGATTCACGGCCAAGCACAGACCCGCCAGCAGCACGGAAATGACTCGAGCGAGGTGGTTCAACCCTGCCCTGCAGAGCCCAGGGGGACACAGCTCTGCTGCTGGAGCCGCCCCGGGGTGCCCGCGGCCCTCAGCGGCGGTGCCGGCTGCGCCCGGGGTGCTCGCGCTCGTAGCGGTGCCCGGCGCGCTCGTAGGAGCGGGACCGCTCGTGCCGGTGGTTCCTGTAGTAGTGGCTCTTCTTCTTGTACTTCCCCGAGTGGTCCGAGCGCTCCCGGGAGCGGCTCCTGGAGCGGGACGAGCTCCGGCTGCGGGATTTCCGGGCTTTGTGGGTGGAGTATTTGTAGTCTTTGGATTTCTTGTAGCTCCTCACCTTGGAGCCTTTGTAGCTCGAGCTGTGGTTGAACTGGCGTGGGGGGGAGTCGCTGCGGCTCCGGGAGCGGCTGTGGGATTTGGAGCCGCTGGATGTGGAGTAACTTTCGCTTTTCCTACAGGAAAGGAGAGAAAACATGATTTTCTTAAGTTGTAGGAACTTCATTCTCTATTCCGCTGCTCTTGAAAACTTAATCTTGCGTCCCCAACTCACATCTGCTTACTGCAGGAAGTTTTAGGAACTCATGCCCCTCTTCCCAGCCTCAGTTCCAGTAGCACTGCCACCAAAATGCCAAAGTTTGGAGTTTATCCTGGAGTTCACCCAGCAGCACACGCTGGCACTGGGAAAGCCCAGCCTGGAGGGTCTCCCAGCACACCCTCCCTTTTCACGGCAGCACGTACCTGTGCTTGGGGGATGCAGATCTCGATGGTGATCTCGAGTAACTCTGATCTCTGCTTGCACTTCGACTTCTGCTTTCTCGTCCTTTCTGGACACTGCAAGAGACAATAAATACTCAGTTATTTTGCTTAAAGTAGCTGTGGGGACAAATAAGCTGTTTCCTGGTGAAGACTTACCCATTGACCGGGCTATTGGAGCTTGTTCTTTTGGCTCCCTCTGTTTTCCTTTTTGCATTCTTCATTGCCTGGACAGGTAGTGGTGAAGGTTTGTTTCCTTTAACCTCCTTTGGAGACTCTAGAAAAACAAGCCTTTGTTACCTGTTTCGAAAGTCTGAGAAGTACCTGAAAGGACTGAAGCCTCCCCTCACCCCACCTCACTGTCTCTGCAATAATGAGCACTGTGCAGCTGTACTTTGCACACGTGTGCACACACACAACCACCCACAAGCAGATCTGAACAAGTTCACAGAAAGCAGAAATTTATAGGAAACATTTCTGCCAAAGTATTCGGTAACCCCAGGGAGTGAACTGCAGAAGGCAGAACAGCAACTTCTTTTTCTTGCCAGTTATTATCATTATAAAGGTAAACTGAGGAAGAAGATGGCAAGTGTTATCTACCAGACAAGACAGGCACTAGACTGGAAACTTTCAACCAAGGAAATATTCCCCACCCAACACCCCAAAATGTTACTCCTGCCAGAGCTCTTCACAAACCTCTGCTTTAATACTGCTTTAACATAACATGCCAGTTGCTAGTATTTATTGCCAAAACCATATAAAAACAAGCCCCTGCACTATAAAATTAAGACTAGTTTAAACTCATAGACTAATTTGATTTTCGCTTTTATCTCATTCAAGAAATCAGAGTTGCAGTGCTACTCAAACTCTGCCAGTTGCATAGTTGCTAGAAGCCAGCTTGAAAAAAGTCCCCCAAGAAATCCCAAACCACACTTGTAAATGCATCCCAAAGGGGTAAATAGACATGAAAGATGAGAAAGTTATTAAAAATGAGTTATCCACTATTTACCATTTTTCGGGACAGGGGAAAATCCTGATGTGTTATCCAAACTCGGGACTCCCTCAGGGGCCAGACCTTTAGCCTGTGCTTTTGCCTCTTCAATAGCTAATTTCTTCTTTTCTATTTTACTTTCCAGATCAGATAAATCCACCTGTGAACACAGGAGCACTGCTTGTGACAACACTTAGTGAACTAAACTTCCCACTTGCTCACTCACAGAGAGGGAAAGGAAAACCTCAGAGTCCCAGACAGTGACCTCTCCTTGTTCCCTTCATCTACCAGGCTTGCAGCTGGATCCAAAGAGGGTAAGGTTTTCCAGCTCACGTCCTGAGCTGCAGCCTTTAGGGAGGGCTCACAACATGAAAGAGAAACAAACCTTCTTGCGTGTGTAGAGCTGCAGAATTTTCAAGCAGATTTCTTGAATTTCTTCCTCTGTCGTTCCAAACAGTAAAAACCAGTGTGGGCGATTAGGAAGTGGGATCTGAAAGGGAGAGAAGGACATGTTCAGTTTGCTGCTGCTGCTATTCAAGGTTTCCAAACCCCTAAATCCATGGAATTGTGGCTCACCTCCAGTGTCCTGGCTGCCAGGTAAATGCATGCACAGGCAATGCTTTCTGGCTGGAACCTTACAAAGACATCTGTTCTCAGGCTGTCGTTCATGTAGTTCCTGAAAGACAGGAGAGCAGGTGGTTGCAAGGCACTGCAAAGCTCTTTGGGGTTTTTTGGGGTTTTACTTTTGGTTTTATTTCTACTTCTATTTGTGCACTCAGATACTAGACTTCAACATTATACTCCTGTAACTCTATAAAGAGAAGTTGAATGACTTTTACTAGAAAAAAAAGTGGCTAAAATAAATCCCTCAAGGGGAGGGATGTGTGACAGGAATTAAGCCTGACTGACTGCTGAAAACTCAGTTGTGAAAAGAGAACCAATTTTAACTTCACTTTTCCTGCTGGATCTCTACTGGCCTGCTCTCATGCAATAGACAAGTTATTTTCACCAGGACAACATACAATATAGTCTGGAGTACTCAGTTATAGAATTTTAGGTTCACATGTTGCCCTGCGACAGGGCAGAACTCAGGTGTTTGGCAAAAGCTGCAGCTCCTGCAGTAGCGCTCCCAGAAAAATGCAGTCCTCTTCAGCACATGACAGCTTCCACTGGGATCTAAGGGGTCCATTTCCTTCAGAAGCGGCATTTTCCATCCAGAACAGAATTCCTTTTGATGCAAAAATCAGCCATAGAAGAAATCAGGGTGTTTGGGAACGTCAGTTCAGGAGAACAGTCAGTATTCAGGCAGATCTCCTCTTTGGCACATGAAATAAGGTTTCCAAAGTGTCCCATTTCAGTAAGGTTGCTTAAAATGAATATTCACAGAATGAGAAAACTGTAAAATATTGCACATATTCCAGTCAGTACACTTAAGTATTATCCTGCTAAAATCTTAAATACACAAAGTAACTTCCTGTGAATCTGTCAGCTGCTGGGCTTTAAGAGATCTAGACTTTTGAGCACATATATCAAGCAAAATATCAGATGGAGAAAAGCTAAAACCAGAAACAACGTAAGTCCTCATATATTACGTTTTTAAGTAGTAATTAACCATGTGGGTACCCAGTATACAAGGATTCACTGACCCCCAAGACATCCAAACCAGAGACCACAGGCCAGACACCTGCAACCACTTTAGCGGGGCAACCCCAGGAGTGTCCAAAACTCCCACCTGCCCCAGCTGTCCTACGCTGCTGCGTACACAGAGAGCAACTGCTACCCCAGAGAAGCAACACTGCCCATCAGCTCATACTCCTGGAAGAATAAAAAAAACAAACCACACTTCAAAACCTACTGTTTTTGTCCCACTACAAAGAGAGCACAAAACTTTTTGGTCAAAAAAGGGACAAAGTAGAACCTCCCCCAGAAGCCACAGTGTCTTTTTCTAATTTGCCAAATGGAATGTGCCTGCTTCCAGGTTTGGCCTCTGCGTATCTTCCCTGTGGGCTCAGAATCAGACACGTGAGGAAATGAATCCTTGTCACAATATTTTAAGAAAAAGGGAATGTTGTAAAAAAGCACATTTCAAAAACCAATTATACTGGATACCCACCAGTTTTCAGGTACTCGAAGCAACAAACATGAGCACACAGATATGTTATTGTAACATGACCCATTTCTCTCTCAGGGTAATAATTCCCACCTTCCTCCTCCCCTCCCTCCCATTACAAGCAGGTAACTGGCAGTGATCAGTCCATAACTCACATTCCAGTACTCCATGCAATGGTACTGGGAAATCAGGAAGAGTCTCTAAGTGTTACATTTGTCTCCACGCTTCAAACATGTTCTCAAATGTTTTCTGTAGTTTACAAAACGAAACTAATCATATTTTTCTGTGTTAATTCACCCCTTTAAGACTTAAACCCCACCTTAAACTTGCTTTATCACTTAAGAACATACCACATTAAAAATCTTTCGTAACTTCAACAATCAGGTTATAAAATATACAAACAGTCAAAAATGCACAATAAAAATAAAAGTATAAGCACAAGAAGCAGTTGGCCAGTTACTCTACTATCATGTATATACCACCTGTCTAGAGCCAGCCTTCTCTTTGGAGAGCTTTGGGTTGACTGAAGACGGCAGCTATCCCTGCACCATGGGCAGCAGAGGAGAAGTCTTAGTCACTTACCCTCAGAGGCTACCCTTTGATTAAAAGAGTACAGAAAAGAAAAGTCAAAACTGGTTCTCTACACACAGGTCACAGTACCAGACAGTTCAGTCAGCAGAAATATGGTCTTTGGATTCACTAAAAGGTTTTTAGACCACGCTATCGTTAAAAAGCGTTATGGTTTAAAAAGCAGTATTTGTTTGTTAAGTTTAAGACCTGGAATTTTACAGAAGCTTCCCACCCCCAAGCAAATAGTTACTGTAAGGAGAGCAATAAGGCAGAGGACATTTCTTGGCAAATGTGAATCCAGTCTATCCATCTATCCAGTCTTAGAAGCTGACAACTTGCATTATCCACATAGATAAAAGAAATTTATCTGTGCTGAGTTTTTGACACACCTGCAATCAAGCTCAAGCCCTGGGAAAAGCCATTTCCCAGCACTGGAAACAGACTTAAACTACCTAAAAACAAAACGCCAAGGGAACACTAAAACCCACCCCACATTCTCCCTTCAGCTGAAATGTGAAAGCAGAGAGGAGGGAAGGGAGAAGTCAGGGTGGAAAGCTACCTTACCATTAACACAGTGCCTCTAACTTAAGAGGCCGATCAACATTTGGGAAGTAGTTTGGGGCACACCAAGAACAGTGCATCTGTCTGGTGTGACCCCAAGCACTCCTGAGCAATGCTGCCCAGTGCCTCAAGTGACATATTTCTGCTACTGCCCCTTCTGGTCTCTTAGAACAAGGAAAATCAACTTACCATGAGGTCTGGACCAGGTGTTGGTTACGTTCACATTCTAATACCTGAAGGTACATAACGATTATCTGGAAGATATGGGTTATTGAGTTATTAACAAGCATCTGGAGAGCCACCAACTCATTTCAGAGGGACATCCGTGAGGCATCTGTTCTCCTCTTTCAAGTCTTAAAACACTCCACATGAAGTGTTTGCACCATCCCCAGTGTTTATCTCCACACAGCTCTGACCTTCCTAGCTCTCCATCTTCTGAGCCCATCCATCCTTCTACTCAGCCAGGTGTCTTGTCTTCACCTGGTTCCAACCTAGGGATGTTCTCCTACAAACCTCAGGACTCCTTTTAGCTGCAGACTGGGGAGGAAAAACTGCTCCCTGCAACGGGCAGTAAGAGAAGTGAAGGAGTGTGTGCATCTAACACACCACGTGTCAGTGGTTTGGTCAGTTCTAAGGGCTTTCCCTCTGGTTTGAAAGGAAAACAAGGCTGCAGAGAGAAAGACTAATGGCAAAATTCACACCACTAACAAACAAGCACAGCTGCCCTCTGGGGGTGGGTAACACAAGAGAATTCTCAATGTCAGGCAGGCTCTAAAAGAAGACTTTGAACAGTAGTTTTTAAAGGAGGAAGTGCAAGACCCCAAGTTCTGCTGGCACAGAGGCAGGGAGTTCTTTTACCACAGTTAAGGCACAATACTAATGGTAATAAAGCACTAACTTAACATCTGCAGTACTTGTACCTTTCTAGTCTCATCCTGGTCTGATACCTGATCCTTTTACATTGAGGGCTGTCTCACTTCTAGCCAAGCCCTTCACACCTAGTGTAACTTTAGAACACAAAACCACTAACTAGCTCAGATGGGTGTAATACCTCAGCACATTTCCACAAGGAGAGATCATGACAACTCCAGGGCTCCGAATTCCTTTTCTGCTCAAGAATCTATGTCAAAGTGACATTTTCTAACACCAAAGCTACCTACTCATCCAATTTGACTTCAAGGGATACTGAGCACCTGCATCCACCTCGTCGTCATTCAGCAGTGATACAAGATCAATTAGTAAGAGCCTCTTAAATGAGAAAGAAAACATCAGGAAGGTAAGAAACTAATCTTTCTGAATTATCTAAAGTTATCATGTACAATCCATAGAGCTTCCACGCAGTCAGGCAGCCTCCTCAAAGCATTACAGCACAAGAAACACTGCTTAGGAAGTGAACTTATACAATACAAACCTTATGAGGGTGCTTCACATGGACACAAAATCCCAACTCCTTCAACACTCTTCTTTCTGCCTTAATTATTTGATTCTTCAAGTTCACATATTCTTGATCCAGTATTAGAGGCACAGGTTTTCTGCAAGACAAGTTGGAATTCTGAAGATCATCCTAACCTCAGAGAGAACTCACAGGCAGGTTGTATTTGCGTAAAAATAAGAGATATCACTATTTATAACACTAAAAAATTGACTTAAAAATGTGTCAACTCACTTCATGAGATCTCTAGGATGTTCCCTGATTTATGAAAGAGGGAATGATGCTATCAAGAAGTTTGATAATTCAAATACCACAGAACTACTTTATTTCAGGGGCTCAGCTTACTTTTTCTCCCGCAGGTGTCTGAGGCGATGGAACACGTTAATCACATCCCGTATCCGTCTCGGGGCTTCCTCAATTTTGGATGCCAGATGAACACAGGCCATGGACACATGCTGAAATAAAAGTAGGTAACATATTTTATATAATATATTGTGTTATATAATATCAGTTCCAGCTCAGAATCTGATCTCCTCCAACAGCTGAAGGCGGGATAACAAGAGAAAACTATGGCAAAGCAAGCAAATACTAAATATTAGACCAAAATCACTATTATGTAGCTTTGTAAAATCATGTTGCTCTCTAAGTATAATCTCCGGGCTAGTCACTAACACTGATCACATCTCAGATGACAACTTGCCAAAAGAGATCAAAGATTAAAAGGCGTATACGGCTACAAATGTTATTTAATGCCTCCTTACCTCCATGGAATGCTTCACAAAAGACTTGGTATAAAAAAACCTCTGAAATAGCACCTGCCCTGTAGCCATAGCCACCTAAAAACAGAGAGAAGCACAACAGGCATGAATAAAACTCCCAGTTCCAAGGAGAAATTTCAACAGATTTAAGACCCAGAGGCCTGGGAGGAAGTTCAGAGGTATCTAAGGAAAATTAGCTCTTTAAGCAGCAGTTCTAGCTAAGTGCCCAAAATGTTATCAACACCATAAATACTGCCTGTAAGTCAAATACATACATTAAATCGGAAGTTGCGCCTATAAAGAATGAAAATCTGCCCCTAATTAATTAATTAATTTCCTACCTAGTTGAGTCTGTAAAATAAACACTAATTTAAAGGGGGGCGGGGGAGGAGGAAGGGAACCCAAAACCCAATAAAACTTAAAAAGTTACGAGGATATACCGGAAAAGCTCCGGGTTTTGGGCGCGGGAGGCGAAGGCGAATGTAATAACATCACGATTTGCATATAATCGAGTAGCCGAGGCTCGGCGGCTGGGAAACGCCTGGGGAGTTCTAACGCTCGGGGAGCAACGAGGCCGTTTGGGCCTGGAGTCCTCCGAGACACAGAAGCCTCCCGAGGTCACCGAGAGGGGCCTAAAGAAATCCGCCTTTGCACAATCCCCGATGGCGGGGGCGGCGCAGGAAGGCGCTGACATCACCCGCTTCCTGCGCCCCGCGGCCTCCCCGGCCCTTCGCGGCCTCCCCGGCCCTCCGCGGCCCCACGCACGAAGCCGAGCCCTCCCCGCCCCACCTGCGGCAGCCGCAGCAGGATGCCGGCCGCCTGGATGAGCTCGCAGCCGGTGACGCGCAGCTCCGTCTCGGTGTCCGGGTCTAGGCCGCTGCTCATGGACGGCGTGAAGCGCAGCGTGTGCTCGGGCAGCAGGCAGTTCTCCAGCGTGATCAGCACGCCCGAGTNCAGCGCTCGGGAATGGGGTGGGGGGGGCAGAGCCCTCAGAGCCGGGGCGGGGCCGGATGGCGCAGCGCTTACCCAATAAAGGCCTGTACTCGGTCAAAATATTAACTCAGGGGGGGTTAAAAGAACAGTGTGTCTCCTTGTGTCCTCAGCGCGGCGGTTCGCGTGCGCCGAGCGCCGGCAGGCTGCCCTTCTCCCGTCCCCAGGCTGCGTTTTCCCCGTGCGGCGTCAGAACTCACCACACACCCCCCTACACTGTGTTTTCCCGGAAGAGTTGCCAAAAATCCCCACCTTTATTAACTTCGTCTGTGTCCTTAACACGGCGGCCGCTGGGTCCAAGGGTGAGGGTCCACATCCCACCCCCTCTTTTATTCCAGGGCTGGGTTTTCCCCTTCAGAATTCACCAAATTATTTCCCCATAGCAGTCACCAAGTAAAATTGTCTTTATTAAGTGCTTAAAAGAACAGATTGTGGGTGTCCTTGTGTCCCTAACATGCAGGGACCATGTGCGAGGGTCAACATCCTCCCCTTTCCTCTGGGTTGGGTTTTTCCCCGAGCAGCACCAGAATTCACCACACAAATTGTTGTTCTCCCAGTACAGTCACCCAAAAAACACCTTTATTAAGTCCTTAAAAGAACTGACAATGTGTGTCCTTGTGTCCTTAACACACTGGCTGCTGAGGTCCATGTGTGAGGGTCCAAACACCTCCCCACCCCGGCTGGGTTTTCACTGTGCAATGCCAGAATTCACCACAAAAACTGGTTATTTTCCAGTGGGAGTTACCAAAAAATAGCTTTATTTAGTCATTAAGAGAACAGGCTGTGTGTGTCCTCAACACATGGACTTGTGTGGCCTGACTGCTAACCTTGAACCGTGCTTTGAATTTAACAGAGTTCAGTGACAACACAGGGGAAAAGCCACCAAGGGAGAGCTTCGCACCCAGACACACCTCATCCTGCTGGGCCCATCCCGAAAGGATTTTGTCCCACATTTCCCACCTTAGCAGCAGTCACAGAGCAGGTTTACTTTGCAATGAAATCCCTGCTTGTGACACATATATACGCTCTTTGATGTCAGTAGTGGTGGTGCACAACACGTGAAAATACCCCTTCTGGCTCTTTTCCATCTCCCAGGGCAGCCAGGAATCCTTCCTGCCTCCTCCTCTGGGCTAAAGCAGCCAGGGACTTGAAGGTCTTTGGCTCATAAATAGCCAGATCAGCGAGGACTTTCCTATTCAGCTCCACCTGGGACTGAATGGAAGAAAATGTGTTGGTTAAGTCCTGTAATTTTTAGGTACAACACTGCACTTTATTAAACATTAAATATACTAAACACTCTTTACTAAACTTCATTAAACACTCTTAACGCTTAAGACCTGAGGTCTAAAGGCAAATTACCTTTTTTCTAATCTGTACAACTTTGGAACTGTTAAAGACTGTCAGACATGACTACTTGGCCATGGATATCTCATTAAGCCACTGTGTAAAATCTGTTTACTAAGTTTCTTCTGGTAGAAATCAAGAGCTGAAGAAAAATCCCTTATTTTGCTCCAGGCTGTGTATTCCAGGTTAATCCATGACATTTGTTTCAGCTCAAACAAATTAAAACAGTATCAACAAATGAAATCAAATTAAAACCAACAGTCTCAACAAATTCAAACCTGCATCAACAAATTAAAACCAATTCCCAGCATGTTTAACAACAGGGACAATGGCACCAACTCTCTGCACTGCCCATGCTCAGCCAAATACAAAGATAGTGAAGAGAATAGAGATTTCTTAGGGTGGGGTTTTTTTCTTTGCCTGATCCAAGCTTTGTATTTTTAAAGTTCTTCAAGTAAAAGGAAAGCAAGTTGTCACTTTATGCCCACAATAGCAACAGTGTAAGAGCATTTTACCAGTCTCATTCTTAAGATGCTCAGTAAAAGTTTTGGGGACAGAACAAAGTGTAGAACCACAATGTTCACCAGGATAAAAGGGGATGATGCATGTAAGGAGGAGAAACAGGTTTAGGGCAGAACTTAGTTCCTGAAGTAAATGGAACTGCTTTCACAAGCAGAAGGCCTTTCATCACTAGAATTAGTAAGTAATTATTCTCCAAGCCCCATCCTTACCTTAAGCAGGTTGCTTATGAAAGCTGGGTATTTCAAACCATGTTCAAGTGAAGCTGCTTCAATCCTTGTGATCCAGAGCTGAAAGCGTAAAAATGAACATACTGGTTGATGAAATACTTTAATCCTTTTGCCCTGCTGGTCTGCTCACACTTACTAAATACAACATTTTCATAGAATCACAGAATATCCTGAATGGGAGGGACCCATCAGGATCATCCAAGTCCAACCCCTGGCCCTGCACAGACACCCCAACAATCTCCCCCTGTCCCTGTCCTGTTGTCCAAACTCTCCTGGAGCTCTGGCAGCCTTGGGGCTGTGCCCACTGCCCTGGGGAGCCTGGTCAGTGCCCACCACCCTCTGGGGGAAGAACCTTTTCCTGAGATCCCACCTGACCCTCCCTGACACAGCTCCAGCAGTTCCCTTGAGTCTTGTCACTGGTCACCAGAGACCCACACCCTTCCCAGTGCATCATACACACATAAGAACTTCAGAATGAGCTGTTTCAGGCCACACAGGGACTGAAAATGCTTACTTTAAACACATATTTTTCACCCACTGGTTCTGAGGAAGTCCCCCCCTCCCACCCTGCAGTAAGGAAAAGCAATTTCACTTCTGCCTTTCCCTTGTTTTCATGTTCACACACAACATTTTGCTCTTTACCGTTCTCAGGAATCTCTTCTTCTCCCTCCTGGCCTTTGTAGACCTCACAAACGCCCTGCGAACGCTCCTCACTGCCAGTTTGTAGCACCGGTTCTTCCTCCCACGAAAATGCTGCAACAAAAACAGCATGTTCTCCTTCTGTTTAAAGCTGTCAAATCCTTCAGTACCACTAATACAAGCTCATTTGCACTTCACAGCTCTCCATAACAAGGATCACTGAATACCTCTCCAGCATCAGCTAAGCCTTCAGTTGGCATATAGTGAAAATAGTTTTTCATTGGGGTATAGCGTGGGAAACCTGAAGCTGGAAAGTTGGAGCATGCTGAAAAATGTTGGTCCAGCATGGAGCCAAAACCAGACCTCATTCTGGGCTGTGGTTCCAGGGGGAAGGCAACCACCAAATCATCATCATCATCAGTGCTTTCACCCAAGCCTAAACTCACACATTTATTCTTGTTCCTGAGCTGCCCCTCAGTTGTGTCTGTATGAACACAGGGGTGGTGCCTCGGATATATCAAAAAGTCACCCAAACAAAGTATAATGGAAGAAGTTTACTGGAAGTACCACTGACATCCACCTGAAGTGATGCAGGAGGAAGGAGCCAGTGCTGCACAGTCAGAAATAACTACCACTCCTACTGTGGGCAACTTAGGTGCTACAAAACCAATATATTCTCAGTTCCTTCAAAATTCTCTGTCTGAATATTACAGCAAGATGTACTACACCTCCCAGGATGCCCTTGAGGAAGGTTCTTCTCTACCCAAGGTACAGCAGCCTGAACTTCAGCTGAAAGCCCATGGTGCAGCAGCCTCCTTCCCCTTTAAAAATGCACTTAAGAGCAAGGTTAATTTTTTTCCAGCTCCTTTGCCCAGTAAAACAACCCCAAACCACTCAACAAAAGCCCACAATCAACACCAGCACGATGTATTCGCAGACTGATCTCATAGCGCTTGTACCTGTTCCTTCTTCTCAGGGTTCTGTTATTGGTGCCCATGGACACACGTGCTGTGTTACAGCCCAGACACCACGTGCGTTTATGGGTTTAACCAAACCAGAGACCAACTTACAAGGGCAGAGCATGTCAAACTGGCCTGAGTCAACCCCAGACTCATAGAACGGTCTGGCTGAGAAGCCACCTGGAAGACCACCCCATCCCACGGGCAGGGACACCTCCCACCATCCCAGGTTGCTCCAGCCTGGCCTGGGACCCTTCCAGGGATGGGGCAGACACGGCTTCGGGACCCTGCAGTGCCCGGGGAGGGCTGCGGATACCCAGGGGGGTTTGGGGGGTGTGGGGCAGCGGGACTGCTCTAGGAGGGCGGTGTGGGGCAGTGGGTCGGGCTGGGAGGGCAGTGTGGGGCTGGGAGGGCAGTGGGACTGCTCTAGGAGGGCGGTGTGGGGCTGGGAGGGCGGTGTGGGGCAGTGGGTCGGGCTGGGAGGGCAGTGTGGGGCTGGGAGGGCAGTGGGACTGCTCTAGGAGGGCGGTGTGGGGCTGGGAGGGCGGTGTGGGGCAGTGGGTCGGGCTGGGAGGGCAGTGTGGGGCTGGGAGGGCAGTGGGACTGCTCTAGGAGGGCGGTGTGGGGCTGGGAGGGCGGTGTGGGGCAGTGGGTCGGGCTGGGAGGGCAGTGTGGGGCTGGGAGGGCAGTGGGACTGCTCTAGGAGGGCGGTGTGGGGCTGGGAGGGCGGTGTGGGGCAGTGGGTCGGGCTGGGAGGGCAGTGTGGGGCTGGGAGGGCAGTGGGACTGCTCTAGGAGGGCGGTGTGGGGCTGGGAGGGCGGTGTGGGGCAGTGGGTCGGGCTGGGAGGGCAGTGTGGGGCTGGGAGGGCAGTGGGACTGCTCTAGGAGGGCGGTGTGGGGCTGGGAGGGCGGTGTGGGGCAGTGGGTCGGGCTGGGAGGGCAGTGTGGGGCTGGGAGGGCAGTGGGACTGCTCTAGGAGGGCGGTGTGGGGCTGGGAGGGCGGTGTGGGGCAGTGGGTCGGGCTGGGAGGGCAGTGTGGGGCTGGGAGGGCAGTGGGACTGCTCTAGGAGGGCGGTGTGGGGCTGGGAGGGCGGTGTGGGGCAGTGGGTCGGGCTGGGAGGGCAGTGTGGGGCTGGGAGGGCAGTGGGACTGCTCTAGGAGGGCGGTGTGGGGCTGGGAGGGCGGTGTGGGGCAGTGGGTCGGGCTGGGAGGGCAGTGTGGGGCTGGGAGGGCAGTGGGACTGCTCTAGGAGGGCGGTGTGGGGCTGGGAGGGCGGTGTGGGGCAGTGGGTCGGGCTGGGAGGGCAGTGTGGGGNCCATTTCCCGGCCCTTCTCTCGGTCCTTCCTGGCCTTTCCCCTGATCCCTCCCCGATCCTTCCCCCGGCCCTTCCCTCGTTCCTCCCCAGATCCTTTTCCCAGTCCTTTCCCCGGCTCTCCCTGCGCTTCCCGGCCCCGCTCCCCTCTCCGTCCTCTGTCCCACAATCCCAGGATCCCTGAGGCTGGAAAAGCCCTACAGAAGCTCATCGAGCCCACCCTGTCCCCCAGCCCAGAGCTCTGAGTGCCACATCCAGTCCCTCCCTGGGCGCTCCAAACCCCTTCCAATGTCTCACCACCCTCCCTGTGATGGAATTCCTCCTGATGTGCAGCCTGACCCTGCCCTGCCCTTCCTCTCTGCACCTCCGAGCAGTGGAACTCCAGCAGTGCCCAAAGACCTGGTGCTGTTTGCGGTGGCTGCGAGGATCCCACATCAGGCACCATCTCCCTGTGTGCAAGAGACCCGGAGACGTAAAGCGAAAATTCATGAGCTGTGGCAAACCACAAGATGGTGCTGCCAGAAAACCATTCAAGGCCTTGGTGTCGGAGGACTAATGCATTTGCCTGATGTTCTTTCATCATTACCAGCTC
>VWZF01005396.1:445470-483645 GCA_013396755.1 Sclerurus mexicanus
TCCCTCCCCGGCCCTGCCTTAGGTCCTTTCTTCGGTCCTTCTCCCGTTCCTTCCCCTCATCCTTCCTCTCCTCCTTCCCGGCCTTTCCTCAGCTCCTTCCCCCTGCCATTTCCCGGCCCTTCTCTCGGTCCTTCCTGGCCTTTCCCCTGATCCCTCCCCGATCCTTCCCCCGGCCCTTCCCTCGTTCCTCCCCAGATCCTTTTCCCAGTCCTTTCCCCGGCTCTCCCTGCGCTTCCCGGCCCCGCTCCCCTCTCCGTCCTCTGTCCCACAATCCCAGGATCCCTGAGGCTGGAAAAGCCCTACAGAAGCTCATCGAGCCCACCCTGTCCCCCAGCCCAGAGCTCTGAGTGCCACATCCAGTCCCTCCCTGGGCGCTCCAAACCCCTTCCAATGTCTCACAACCCNCTCCCCCTCATCCTTCCCCTGGTCCTTCCCCTCATCCTTCCCAGCCCTTCCTCAGGTTCCTCCCCCTCATCCTTCCCCGGCCTCTCTTTCGGTCCTTGTCCTGGTCCTTCCCCTCCTCCTTCCCCGGCCCTTCCTCAGGTCCTTCTCCNTCTCCCTGCGCTTCCCGGCCCCGCTCCCCTCTCCGTCCTCTGTCCCACAATCCCAGGATCCCTGAGGCTGGAAAAGTCCTACAGAAGCTCATCGAGCCCACCCTGTCCCCCAGCCCAGAGCTCTGAGTGCCACATCCAGTCCCTCCCTGGGCGCTCCAAACCCCTTCCAATGTCTCACCACCCTCCCTGTGATGGAATTCCTCCTGATGTGCAGCCTGACCCTGCCCTGCCCTTCCTCTCTGCACCTCCGAGCAGTGGAACTCCAGCAGTGCCCAAAGACCTGGTGCTGTTTGCGGTGGCTGCGAGGATCCCACATCAGGCACCATCTCCCTGTGTGCAAGAGACCCGGAGACGTAAAGCGAAAATTCATGAGCTGTGGCAAACCACAAGATGGTGCTGCCAGAAAACCATTCAAGGCCTTGGTGTCGGAGGACTAATGCATTTGCCTGATGTTCTTTCATCATTACCAGCTCGGCATCTCAAAGCAGTGATGCTCCTGGTAGAAAGTCCCCCTTCGTTAAGATAAATTTCCCACTTTTGGGCAGATACTTGTTAAGGATGTGGAAATTACACAGAATTAGAGGCTTGAGGAAATTCAGATCACTGGGATTTGTTTAACACAGCATTAGAAGAATCATTAGAATGTGTATGTGTGGAATTTTTTCTCCAAAGGAAAATAAACTTTCAGACCTCCCACATGTTAAAATGTGTTTTCATTACAGCAAAATAACTTTAGAAAGTTTCACTGGATTTAGCAAAGCTTCTTAGACTTTATGGCATTTTTATGGTTACTTAAGCAGCTTTGTGTTTTACTACCCCACTGTGCCCTCACCAGATGGTAAAACCAGCTGTAAGAAAGACTTGGAGTTGCCCTACACCGAGCTCATCTGTCCATATTTTAAGCCTAACCTTGACTCTGCTTCCTCTAGTTTTGGGTTGGGTTCTTTGTGTTTGTGTGACTTGTCCTTTTTCCACTTAGAAGGCATAAATCAAGCTTGAAAAATATTACATCTTTAAATCAGCAGATTTTAGACCAGCGGAGTAAATACTGAGACTCTTTCATTGCCTCCGTGCCACTTGGCACATTTATTACACCCAACACCATCTGGTTTCCTGCACAGATTCAGGCTCCGAATTAATTTCAGCACTGAAAGCAGGATGGATTCAGCAATTATTTCCCCCTGGATGTCTGGACAGATCTGTGAAGAGATTTCACATTTTGCAGCTTGAGTGGAGGCTGCTGCCCTCCAATCTCCCCTGGGAGCCATCCAGTGCCAGAGTGCAGTGAAGGAACATGATGAAAATGGACTTTTCATACTCTGATGTCTGTTTTAAGGGTTGCTTCTCACTGTGTTGTTAATCTCTCTCTCCTATTAGTATGACTGCATCTAAAAGATTACATAAACATGCAGCTGCCACTGAAATTCTTAAATAATATTGATCACTTGAGGCAGATGAAATAATTGATAATTGCTGTGCCTTCACTACAAGAATACCAATATGTTGTGTGAACAGTGATGACTGCAGGGGACAGATGATTGCTGGGGTATATAGTGATTGGTATCAATTTCTCCAGGGTTTTTTCATCTGGAGAGGAATTTCAGAAAACGAATCAGAGGCAGAATAATTAAATCTGGAGAGGGACCATCTCAACCTGGGAATGGATGGTTGGAGAGCGGCTCTTGGGTGCTGTGTGCTAAATCACATCCCCCGTGAGACAGATGTGAAGGATTGGCCAGCACAGAGAGCAGCCTCTGAGCCTGTTCAGTAAACAAAGCAGTGTTGCAAAGCTGAGAGCTGGCTCAGAAGGGACGACACTGCCTGGATTTGAGTGTCTGTGACTGCACACAGCTGAGAGCAGTGACACCACGCTGCTCCCAGGTCTGCACCGCGTGGGCAAGGACTCCAGAGAGGGGAGAAACACCTCCTGTTCTTTATCTTCACTGGTCACCTCATTTGGATGAGGCTTGAGCAGGAATATTTACATGGATGGAGAGTGAAGAGTATGGAAAGATGATTTGAAGACAAGGAACTCCCTTCCAGTGCCTAAGCCTGATAATCCTAACACCCAGCAGTGCTCAGAGGTGGAGGATATTAAAGCCTTCTGGAACTGAGCAGCCTATCTCAGCTAAGACAGCAACTGTTTGGGACCTCTTGGGATCATAATCCTAGGAAGAACAATAACAAATTCAGTAGGACTCTGGATTCGAAACCAAAATAATAGCTACTGCCAAACTTCCAGCAGCCAGATCTGCTTGGAACTGAGGTTGGGATACTTGTGGGAAACCATCTGAAGGAAGCAACCTGCGCTGGCCAGGTCCTGGGAAAGCAGGAGGCCTTTCCTTCCTCGCTCCATTATGGTCTCTGGTTAAGGGTTCTTGTCCACGTGTGGAAGAGGCAGGAAAAGTCCCTGCAAATTGCTTCCAAAAGCAAAGAAACCATTTTGGATAAGAGCGTGGGTTGGCTGATCTTCTTGAAGAATGTCTGCCCAGGACACTGAGGACTTCGGAGCTCCCCGGGAAAGAGTGATGTCACGGATGATCCCTGGGCTCCCACCTTATGACATGGATGACCAGCTCCTTCCCAGGGAGCCACGGGGTGCCTGGTGCTGCCTGGCGTGGACCCTGGTCATAGGCGCCATGAACTCCTTGGTGTTTCTCGTTAACTTGCTCCTGATGTTTGTTATTTTCACCGTTGTGCTGCTCCCTACCATTGTGGTGGTTTACTTTGGCTTCCAGTGCCACTCCCAGGTAAGAAAGCCTCGCTCCCTTTGGCTGCTCCCAGCCACCTTAGGGCCATCCCTGGGGGTTTATTTGAGCCCGTGGGGATCAGTGGCTGTAAAGGCAAGGTGAGACTCCTCACGCTTGGGCTTTGTTTTCATAAGGGGCGTGTGCCTGTACAGATTTTTTCCTAAGGGGGGGTGTGTGTGTATGGTCTGGGCTGACAAGAACGGGTATGGTGGGAAATGGCAGCTTGGTTGGGCAACGAGGTTGCATTCCCATGGAAATACCAAAGAGCAGTGCCAGGTGAGGTGAACACACTCCCTTGCCTTCACGGAGCTGCGGTTTGCATTTTAATGTCACAACATTTCTCTCTTGTCTGGGACTTCTGTTGCTGAGAGCTGCCAACCTGAGCTCCTCTGCAACTCACAGTCCTGCCTGGGCTCTCGTAGGGTTTGTTGCTTTCTGTTTAAGTAATTTTGTTCTATTGGATCGGCCCAATGCCTCAAGATAGAATTGATAAAGTCTGACAGATTATTTAATTTCCTTCTTAGGCCAATCTGACATTCAGATGTGTTCCCAGATGTGCTGTGCTGTTTCTCACACCAAAAATGAGTCTCCTTTGTCCATAAAGGCTCTGGCTGAGTTCATGGCTCTTCCAGTCATTTGCTGTCCTCTGGATTGCATTATTTCCTTCCTTACAAATTTCTTCTTGGTATAGTCCTATAAATATTTTTGGGATCACTTGACAAAACATGGCTGTGAAAAAGCAGTTCTCCTATTTTCCTTGCAGGCATTAACTGTTAGACCAGCTCAATATGACTGTTTCATAAGTCATAAATTTGGACTTCAAATTGGACTGAAAATGGGAAAAAAATATATGAGAACTGGCTCCCAGAACTGCCCCTTCCAGCTTCACTCACCTTGGAAAACCTCAAGTTCTCCTCTGCGTGCACAGTCAAAGGCTCTGAGGAGATGCACAAGGTTTTTGAGAGCAGCCAAGCAGACCAGAAGTGAAAGCCCCTGTGTTGCTGGAAGCCATGAGGAGTCTTTTAACACAGACTTTCCTTTAAAGCAATCATGGCAAGGGATTGTGGCAATTGGCTTCACAAGAGCAGTCCTTTGTCTTCGGGCCTTTCAATGCCTTCCTGGTAGCCAGAGGCTGATTTCAGCACTGCAGGTCCATTAGATGGATTTATTGTTGTTTTTCAGTGTGATGGGTTGTGTTTCTTTTACTGTTGAAAGAGCAGGGGAAAAGGAAAGAGGTCTGGGGACATGGGGGCTGCCTGCAGCATTTGTTAATGCAGAACAACTGAGTGCTCCACTCATCTCTGCTGCTGCCAGCATGAAAGGACAGCTTGAAATACCACTCAGCCAGGAGGCCCAGCTAGTCTTTGCTTTGCAGCAAATGGAGTGAATGGTCTCTCCTGGCAGGGTTTTCAGTGCAAATTGATGCTCGGAGGTAGAAATGAGTCCAGTGTGTGTACAGAGGACAGAACACAAAGGGTCTGTTCCAGGGCAGGGGTCTGGAGGGTCTCCAGCCAGCAAGTAGCTATTGGAATGACCAGCCTCTGCCTTCAGCATCTCACATCTTGCTGGATTTTTATTTACTTTGCTATAATTTCCAGTGTTGTGCCACCCACATTAATGTAACACCGGGAGGCCTTTTGATTTGGGTTCTGCCTATCAAATGCTATCTGATGATTTAATAAAGATGAGTGTTTCCCTCTCCAGGATCAGTGTGCAGTGTTCTTGTCTCACAGTGGTGCTGGACTAATTGAAGTCTTGATTAAGATGTGGTGGTATCAGCCACAAAGTGCAGCCTGAAGTTTGCTGAGCTCAGCTGAGAGGTCTTTGGAAATCCAGAGGTACTTCGGCCACCATCCACCACCGGGCCTGTGACAAGCTGTAGATGTGGTGCTTAGGGACACGGCTGAGAGGTGGACTAACGTGTGGGTTAATGAATGAACTCAGTGATCTCTGAGGTATCTTCCACTCTTAGTGACTCTGTGATTCTGGGGCTCTGAGCTCTGCCTCGCTCTCCCCACAGGTGCTGCACTCCTCTGCCCGCTACTGCAAGAGCATCCTGGATGACAACAGCTCTTCTGCCCTCATCATCCTCGGCTTTGTCATCATGTCCCCGCTCATCGTGGTGGCCATGGCCATCTACTGCAGCCTGGCCCGGCGCCTGCGGCTCTTCATGTGCTTCCAGCCCTACAGCCTGGCCGTGTACAAGGGGGGCAAGTGGTGCCGCTACGAGGGGGGAGGTCCCTGTGGCTGTGCCAGGGGCTGGAACACTCAGGTCAAAGCCTGGGTGTGAGTTTTTGCAACACCAGCACCGTCCTCTCCCCACCCTGTCCCTCCTCACCACCTCGTGTTCCCTCCCTGGGACCCTGCAGAGCTCCCACAGTGCCTGAGCTGGTGCCCAGCCAGGTCAGCTGGGGCTCCCTCTTGATCTCAGTGGTGTCTGAAGTGATGGCACAGCTCCTATGTCACAGCTCCTCTGTCACAGCTCCTCTGTCACACAGCACCCCCAAAGCTGCAGCTGGGGGAACACACAGTGTGAGTGAGAGGCAGGGCAGGCATGGGAAAGCACAGCAGCTTCACCCTTTCCAATCCCTGGGGGTCTCTGTGGTGTTTTAGTGGCGTCTGTGTGCTGCTGATCCCTGCAGGCTGTGTATTCCCACTGGATGGTCTTCCCCTGCCTCCCCAGTATAACCATTTCCAGTGTTCTGTAGAAATAAAGGCGATGCCAAATCCCTCCAGGGAGTTTCAATCTCTTCTGTCTCAAGGCAGTGGCTGCAGCAGCACCAGCCATGCTGTACCTGTTGTTCCACACTACAAAGCACTGTGAAGTAAAAGGTGATTCCTGTTTTCTTTCTGAGGATTGATTTTTCCAGTCTACTTGCCCTGCATGGCCCTGGTACCACCCTGAGAAATCACCAGGGGTGGCTACAGGTGACAGTGAATTGGAGGGGGGGAAAAAGGAGAAAAATACTTGTCAGCTTCTGGCAAGACTGAGGGAAAACAAGAAAGTTCTGTTCCATGGAAAGGAGATATTGTGCTAGAGGATAACAAGGTTTTGCCTGGGGGCAATGTCAGCTCACTGGGTACAGATATTTGATATGAGCTGCTGTTCCTTTTGCTCACCTGTCGTTTAACCCAACTGCTTTAACAAGGAAAGGATTCTTCAGCCTGGCTGTGGTGCAAGTATTGTAGTGAACCATCCCCACTGCTGTCCCTGCAAAGACATTCCGAGTTATTTGCTACAGCCTTCCTAATAAAGACAAACATGATTTCATTTGGCATTTTACTTTACAGAGAATTTTAATAACAAAGGGGAAATGAATCTGCCTGAAGTCTCAGTAGCAGAACACACAGCTCAGGCTGTTCCTCAGGGTGCCCTGGCATGGGCAGAGCCCACAATAAGGCATTCCCAGCAGTGCTGTAGCTCTGAGGTGAAACTGGTTTGATCCTAAATTTCCTGTAGGGAGTACAGAGCCGTCCCCAATATCCTCAGCCCTGGATCCAATGCTGAGGGCAGCTGTGCCAGCCTGCTGTGTGCAGGGCTGATGTGCCAGGCAGGGACTGTGCCCACAGATGTGGTGATGCCTCCTCTGCACTCTCACAGGCAGGGCTTTGTCCTGAGAGCTCCCAAACCAGCCCAGAGTCCCAAGCACAGCTCTGCTCAGCAAGGTGCTGCAGGAGGACAGAAAGAAATGTGTTTGAACTGGGACTTTTCAAGTCTAAATTATGTATGGATTTCATTTCCCTGCAACATCTCCATGCTCAAAGCCATGGCACTAACGTGGTACCGATGTACCTTAGAAGACACTAAAATACATTTCCATCCAGCTTTTGGTCAGGTACACGTTCATTTGTGTTTTCCTGCTCCTCTCTCATCACTGAAGAGTCCAGATGAAGTCATTAGGAAGATGCCGTGTCTCAGTGGTTATCAGTCCTCTGATGCCTCCAGTTATTGGAGCTCTCAGCTGGGGGTAGTGCAAATACAAACCATCTGTCAAGCTGAACTGAAATCAGAAATATCATCTTTTAGAGCCAAGGACAACATGGAATTTATTGGAAGGATGCTACATTCCTCCTCTGAGGGAGGCCGGGGAAAGGAAGCTGGAACCTGTTGCACATACCAGGAGAGGATGAATTGCTCCCCATCCCCTCACGGGCAGTTTAATGCTCCAAGTGCTCAGTTTTCTGTGAACAGCTCTCCAGGTTAATTTGGCAGGATCGGCATGGTAATATAACCCAATGACATATGTTTGGACAGTTTCTTGTGCTCTCTCCATTTGTGTTTCTAATGCTTCATTGTAACTCAAATGTCTTCAGAGAAGCTTCCACTGTCCTCCTTCCCCTCCCTTCTCTTTCCCTGAGCTGACTGGTCACTGGTGATTGTTTCCAGCTCTGCTGGAGAACTCGGTTAGAAAGAATGGAAGGAATTAAAGAAGGAATAATCAGGGAGTGCCTGCCAAGGGCCCCTTCTCTCAGCTGATCCTCTTTGTACGTGAGTGCCTGTAGAAATGGGTCACAAACTGCACCCTGTCCTGGGGATCCTCCCCTGGGCCACTAACTGTGGGTTTGGTCTCCCCTTTAGCTGCCTCTTGTCCTCCAGGATGCAATTCCCCCTAATTTCATGTGTTGTTTGCAAATGCCTGCTGTAGCTGGTTGTGTGCCTGCAGGAGCAGATGCTCTGGCTGTGCCCAGGCCTCGAGATGGGGCTGTGGGTCTGAGCCTGGGCCATCCTCTGTGCCCTCTGTGCCCTCTGTGCCCAGCCCAGAGTGGCACTGACAACCCTGCAGGCTCCCCGGCCATCCATGCAGCTGGGCATGGATTCTGGCTCGGATCCCTCTTACTGGTTAACAATGTCTGTCCCTGGAATTTTGGCCAGACCTGACCCTATTTAGCTGGTGAGGGCTGAAAAATGCAAAGTGGGAGGGAGCATGGGATGGCATGATCCTTTTGCTGGAAAATACAGTGTGGTTTTCCAAAAGGAGACTCGGGGGGATCCGTGGTGTGCCCTGGCACCACGCACACGTTGTCTGTAAGTGCCAGCAGTCACCTCCCAAAGCTCAGCCACTGCTTTCCCTCTGTCACAAGCATCTCCTGCAGCTGAATAGGAACCCAGCCCCCACAGAGCCGAGCTGCTGATGGGAATAATCCCTCTGCCTGTTTGTGGGAGCAGGATTGTCGGGACTGCCATTCCCCGGGAAAGAGTGATGCCAAGGCAGGCTGGGCAACTCTCCTGGGCTGTGTGGTGGCAGCTCAAGGGAAGGATCTTCACCTCACTCCCCAAGGGGGCAAAACCAGGGACATTTATCAGCCCAAAAAACAGAGCCACTTCTCAGAAGAGCCACGAACTGTCCATGTTGGATGCTCAGAGCTGCAGGGGTTGTGCCGCTGACACGACTGTGTTTTGCATTTCTCCCCGCTGCCAGGGCATGAGTTCATGGAAATGCTGGCGTTGGCGTGGGCAAGCAGGACCAGCCCATGCTGCGGGTGGGTGCCCTTGGATGCCAGAAGCAATTAAATCCCTGTCAGCTTTCCAAGCCAGCTCCTCCCTGGCCACACAAGTGCCTGTGTCACAAGGGGGGTGAGGACAACGGACACTGAGCATCTGCTCTGGTTTCTCCAAATGAAGTGCAACCTGAAGCTGTGCTCCAGGAATGCTGGAGCTGTCCTTGGCCTCCTTCCCCAAAGCCAGGCCGGAGGACTCCTCTTTCCTGAGCCTGCTGCAAGGAAGAGCATAAAGATGTGTACTCAGGACTTTGCTGCATTCAGTAAGATGACTGGGAGTTATGGAAAGGGGCACTGGCCCTCAGAGGGTGTTCCAGCTCTGAGCTGCCCGTTGAGCTGTGCCAGCTGATGAGCATGTGGGGAGTTGTCTGCAGCTATCAGAGCATTTTACAGAGGTGCTGGCTCTGTAACTTCCTTGGCAGCAGTGAAGTGGTGATGAACAGGAGGGTTAATCCCTCCCTCTCACCCACAAGCGCTGTTCTCCTGCTCTTCAGCAGCCGAGCTAAGAAACCAGGGTGCTAAAATGGCTCTTTTGTCAACACCTTTCCATCAGCCTGGCACCCAGCAGGAGGCTGTGGAAGTGTGTTAAAGCCCTTGTGAAGTGATGCAATGCCACTGACATTGTGTGTGACTGCTCTACCCATCCTGGGGTGCTGGCAGTTCGTGTGATTATCAGTGCAAGGGGATAACCACAACTTCCCAGCCCCTGCACCTACTTGTCTCTCTTCAGTAAAGGAGTGAGAACCTGCCTGAGGGATCACAGAATGGCTTGGGCTGCGAAGGACTGTAAAGATCATCTCGTTCCAGCCCCACTAAGGAAGTTGGTTTTAGATAACACGGTGAAAACTGCAAAGAGAAAGTGCTGCCTGGTGTGGGAGCAGAAAGGGCAAGTGGCCAGGAGTGAAAAGGGAGCTGGCTCCAGGTCCCTGGTTTGCAGGAGGAAACCCAGGGATGCTCTTGGCTGCAGTGGGTGTCCTATGAAAGCCATCTGCACTTGGGATCTGCTGTTCAGAAAAGCTGCTACTGAGCCCTTCTCAAATCCCTGGCACCTCCAGGGCGTGGGACAGAGCAGGATGCAACCAAAGGCTGTTGAGGATTTCCTGAAGCACAGAGCAGCCATGGCCCACCTTTGATACCACTGAAAGGAACTCCTTGGGACAGATATTTGGGGAGGAGGAAGGAGAAGCAGAATTGTGCTGTTTTCCTGTGGTCTTTCAGCATATTCTTGTCAGGCTCTGGAAACTGGGGCTTTGACCAGATCTGCTGGCACCAGTTATCACACTGGATATTTAAGGGGAAGCTGAAAAGCCATTCCCAACCCTTTCAGGAGCTGGAGATTGTTCTGACATCCTGCTTTGGCAGACAGGACATCTCTGCGTGAAGCAAATTGTTCCACTGACGGCACAACTGGTGGGTTCAGCATCCTAAAGGTCAACCAGAGCGCCGTGGGAAGCACTGCTGGGTCACACCAGGAGACACTGGTGTGCTCCTGCCCCTGGAGACGCGGTGGGCAATCCTCCAGCAGGTAAAAAGCAGACAGGATGTGCAGGGCCGGACCTGGGTTTCAATGGCTTGCGTGAACCTCAGGGAGAGATAAGAAGCCAAGCCAAAAAAGCCCAGACAAACCACTCAGGGAAACAGCGGTGCTGTTTGGTTTGCTCCTCTGCCTTCAGATGCCGCCAGAGTCACTCTTGCCTCCTTCATTGTTCCTCAAGTGCTTGGATATTGCTGAGGAAACCAAGCCCGGGACCCTACACAGATGAACAGAAGTAAAAATAGAAACCAGGGGAGCAGACTTCCTGCTGAAAGCCCAGAATATCTGCTTTGTCCCTGAAAAGCCCTCCTGACTCCTTCACCAGCTTCCCCTCATCAATCCAGGCTGTTTCAGCTCCCCTTGTGATGCTGAGGCTGGGGCTCTGCTTAGCACATTTTAGAAAGACTTGCCTCTTGCCCTTCCAGTTTCTATTTCAGCTGTGTTGACCACGGTCCCATGCTGGCCACCAGCCCTCACTTTGGGAGTCCCACCTTTTCAGCCATCCCGGATCCCTCAGCCTTCCTAAATCAACTGAGATGTAAACAGAGCCCTCCACTCACAGAGCACTCGCTGTTTGAGAGGAGCAAGTGTTAGCTGAGTCCAGCTGGGAAATCAAACTCCTTATCTTTATCCTTGTCCTTGTCCTGAAATGAGTTCAGCCACCCAGCACATCCAGGGACTGCCTTTCCTGCCAGAAACGTGGGCTTTGCCACAACAGGGCATGGGAAGGAGGGGAGAGATCCAACCAGCTTTCTGCAAACTGCTTTTGGATAGCTCCTATTTCTTCTTGGAAATGGTTTTCCCCTCTCACACTGCCTTTTCCCCCATGAGGTCTTGACCCAGAGACAGGGAGGGTGAAATTGTCTCGGCTTTGGGAACAGGTGTTGTTACAAAAAGGGCACTTTTCTCGCAGGCACAGCTGCACTTCACCTGCTGCTGGACACATTTCCTTTGCTGTGCTGTCTGACTCCATCTGAGCCAGATGCACCAGGCAAACACTCTGCTTGGGATATTCTGGCTTTGCTCTCTAGTCCCAACTGGGCTCCAGATACTTAGAAATGCAGAGAGAAAAAAAAAAAAAAAGAAAGAAGCCCAGAGAGGAAATCAATCAGCCAGAGTACCAGAGGATTTCAGTTCAGATTACAGGGAAAGGGTTCATTCAGCCTCCTGATTTACTGCTTATTAATGATGCAATATTCCATATCCCACAGAAAAAGAGGAGTAAGGCACAGAACCCTTTTGCCTGGTTGCAATTAAGGATGTCATGCAGCTGAATAAGGGTGTGAATAATTCTGTTATTTTCCCAGTTTGTTCTCTGGGCATGGCTCTGTGCCTGCCTGTCTACCTGGGCCAGACCATTCCTGTCAGCACTTGGCAAATCAGGTTTCCTTGGGATTGCACAGGTACTGTGGGTGGAATTCACCTCACTTGCTTGGTTTCTTGATGAAGGGCCCTTTGTTTCTGGGGCTTTTTGGTGCTTGCCTCGACCATTTAACATCTTGCTGCTCCTTGCCATAATTTTAGCCACACCAATGTGGTACCCAAAGGGCATGACAAGCCTTGGAGGTTGTCTCATCAAGATAGCAGCGACGGAGAATGGGGTTTGTTATGACATGCGAGCTGAAAAAACACAGCTGGAGATTTCTTGGAGTACAAACGTTGCAGCCACAGAATTCCCTTTCCACCAGAAAGCAATAAAGCCATGCTTGTGCTGAACCATTTCACAGGAACTCACAGAGTCCCACTACCACTGGTTAGAAGGAAAAGCTGAAGATCAAAAGGTCCCCTTTCTTGCCCCAGGAAAGCCTAGAAGGATAGAAGAAAGGAACCCACGGGTGATGGAGGTTCTCCTGTGTAACCGTACCCCAGGACGGCGGCTGTTCAGAACAGATGCACCATCTCCCTGTCACTCCCGTTCAGCAAAACCCCATGAACATTCTGGAGACAAGGAAAATTCCCTCCAAAGCCTGGCCAAGTGTTTCTCTGGCACAACACATTTCCATGAGGTCACTGTTGGAGTTCCTCCTGTGTCTGGACCGTTCACAAGCAGAAATTAAACACATTCTATTTGAGCTCATGACCCGTCATGTGCAGGACGTTTTACTATGGTCTACCATGGGACAGAAGTGTCTTTGGATTCCTGCTGGCATCCTCCATATCTTCTCCAGAAGGGTTTAGGATGCTCACTGCAGCATACATGACATGGCTCAGTCTCCAGCTTTCGTGCTCCTTCCAAAACTGCAACACAGGAAAGTCTTTCATCACCGATTAATGACAAACCGTAACAAAAGTGATTCCAGGAATCCCTGTGCTAAAACTGTCTGCTTTTCGGTCTGCAACCCTGGAACACATTTGCTTCCTGTTGGGGTCAGAGGTCTGACATATGGGGTGGAAACGCTGCGTTTTTACTGGGTTTTTACTGGGTTCTGCTGATGAAAACTGGAGCAATGGGTGTCTCCTCCCATCCAGCCAGAGCCTCATCTGAAGGGCCAGGAGAGAAGAGTGAAGAAGCCCCAGATCTCACCACTGCTTTGGAGATTTGTAGGGAATTCCATGCAAACACAGAAATCTCGCTAGCCTATGTGCATGATGATGCAAGCAATAACACAAATAGTCCAGGGGCGAGACTGCAAGAAAAAGGCCCTTTTTTCAGTTTCCCAGGTCCATTGTCCATCAGTTTTCCTTGCTTCCCCCTCAGGGGCACCTCTCCATCATGTTCCATGTGTCACCTCCATTCCTGACCAGCTTGCCATGGCCTCTCAAGAGCTTGTCACTCACAGAGATGAGGAAAGAGACACAACACATTAGAAGAGAAGTGTCTTTTATTGGCAGAGTATCACGACGGCGACGTCCTTGACAGGTGCCAGGAAGCAGAGGCAGAAAGAGCCCCGTGGGTGGGAGAGCTCTGCAAAACAGGATCTGCCAGATTTCCTCTGCAGGACCAGGGCTCAGGGCAGGCCCCTCACCTAGAGCAGCCCAGGCTGAGCACAGCTTTTCTGCCACCTCTTGAACAGCAGCAGAACCCCCTGAGACTTCCAGCTGAACGTGCCTCCCTTCTCTCTGCCCTGTATCCCATCCACACATAAATACCTGCAGTTTTGGTTGGCTGCTTCCTTTGAGAGCCAGGAGTGAAAATGACGGTGGAAGTGGGAAGTATTACTGTATTTCTTGGTTCAGTGGAAGGGGAGAAATAACTGGAATTACAAATTACCAGTAAAGACCAGGATTTGAGTATAATCATGCACAGGGATGGGGGTCAGTGTTCGTGTGGGTGCAGCTGTTCTCTGTTGCTCTTTCCATATACTGATTTCTCTGTTTAGTGGCATTCCCTGTGACCCATCACATTTTTCAGGGGATTTCTAGGACCATTTCTAGGAATTTGCTGCAGTGGCAGATTTCCACATGGCTGATCTCTTTAGCCTAATGGACTTCAATTCCTTTCCAACTTTAGTAATGCTTCTTATTGGATTTGATTTGACTCCTCTTTCCTGTTGGGAAGTGGGGAGTGTAGATGTGGCTCTGCGTTCACATCACCTGCCTCTTCTTTCTTGTCTGATCAAGGAAATGAATTCGTCTTGCAGACGGAGCCTCCATGGAAGGGTGGGGAGCAGAGAGGACATTTCTGTCTAATAGTGCCACTTATTTGCAGGGGAATATTTGTGCTCTTGTTGTCCTTTCCTCATTGGGTCAGGCATTACGGCACCCAGCTCTGGAACAAAAGTCTCTTATCCCCAAAATAGATGGGAATTGTTTTGACGGCTTTGCATGCATCAAGTCACCTCTTTCTTTATGGACTTCTGGAATTGCAGCTATTTCCCTGGTCTGATGTGGGAGGACAAAGGCTGGCAGGCCTTGCAGTGAGGAAGGGATGGCTGTCAGGCTGAGTGTTTCCCAGCAGAACCCTCTGCTCCCTTGGGCTTGTTTGTGCAACAGGATCTCTAATCTGTCTTCTTTCGACTGTAAACAGCAACTTGCTGATGGTAGGGAGTCTTTCCCCCTTTATTACTTTCAGATTTCAGCAAGTTCATCCTGCCCTCTCAGATCTCAGGATGACTCCAGCAGCAAGTTCAAGGTGGATAACACAGGATTGTGTCCCCCAGTGCTGGCATCAAGTGCAGTGAGGCTCCTGCCTGCACTGGGTGGCCCGTGGTGGAATTGGTCCCTTCCCATAGAAAGAAGTGACTGTTCCCTCCTTGGAAATCTCCCCAGCCCTCCTCCACCCCTTTAATGGATAAAATTAATGACTGACCTCAGACTGAGTCTGTGATGGTGATAAAGGGCACGAGAGCCTTGCCTGGGGGTTGGTTTGTGTGGGCAGTGGCAGCCTTGCCCAGGGGCAGAGTGTCCTGCCCCACATCCATCCTGTCCCTCCTGAGCTTGCCTGGAGCCAGGAAAGCCAGATGACCCCATGGAAAGACTGTGGGGTTGGGTGATGGGTTGTGTGGTTTCTGTTCAGCTCTGCTGATGTCCAGGTAGGACTTTCCCTCCAGCATTTACATGTTGATTGTCCCCTCCTGTCTGTGGCTTTAGAGCACCAATGTCTGGACCATGAGGCACCTGCATCTCTAGGACTTGCTGAACGTGTGGAAAATGAAGAATCAGAGCCTTGAAGGAGAACCTCGGAGCTGCCTCAGACCTGATGCCATGCCTTGCCCCCTCTGACACTGCCCAGCACGGGGGGGACACAAGTTTCCAAGTGTTCCAGGAGCACGGAGTGAGCTGGCCGAGGTCAGCTGGGCTGGAGGAGCCCTGCTGACGGCACAGGGAGTCATTCCCTTCCCTCCCACTCACTCACTCTCTCCCCAGCTGCCCTGCTGGGTTCACACAAAAAGGGGGATTGTTTTCCGTGCTCGAGGCTTTGTTCCTGCTCACATGGGGTTTTTGCCTTTTTTCTGAGAGGGGGACAAAAGGCTGCAGAGGCAAAGTGAACCCTCAGCAAAGCCAACCTTAGGGGCAACCCCGTTATAAACCCTAAAACTGAAGGTCAGTGCCTTTCTGGCAGCTGGACCACAGAAATAACTGGAAGTCCCTGTCCCAGACTGGTCAGTTGTGCTCCTCTGCTGCAGCCACAGCAGTGCTGAACCTGTCCCGCCCCAGCACGCCACTTTTTGGATGGTATTTATGCTGAAGCCAAGCCTCTCTGGTCCCAAAGGCTGCTGGCACGAGGGGAAGAACGGGAAGGCTGCAGAGCTGGGAGCGGAGAGGCTCGAGCTGTCACCTGGGTGTTGAGGCTGATGGAAAATCGGCCTCATTCTGGTCTGAATTCCAGGCTGTGAGCAGAGAGCAGGGCTTGGCCAGCACTGCTGCAGCTGCACTTGAAGTGGGGGCCAGGAGGTCTCTCCTGATAGGAATTGAGCAGCCACACGCTGCTTCCCTTTCCTGTTGTGGCTGGATGGGCTGCTGGGTGCTCAGAGACCCATCCAGCACTGTCCTTGCCTTGCTTCCCCCCACCCACCACGCTAAGAGCTCACAGAGCCTGGCAAGATTTAGACAAGCCTCTAAAAATAGAGCACACCTAAAATACAGCTGATAGCAGCAGGAACTCTCCTGTGCTGTTGCCCTGTTCCTATCAATGGGTTGTGGCTCCAGGGAATGAGCTTGGGAAGGGGAAATAATGCCCTGGTGGCCGCTCCTCATGCCACCAGTGCCTGAAAGGTGTGCCAGAGGTGGATGGAACAGCACTGTTGTCCAAATAAGCTGCTAAAAGTCAGGATGGAGTTAACTGAGCCCTCCAAAACCCACCCGGCAGCATGTCAGAACTGCACCAGGCTGTAAAACTGCCTTAACAATTACTGCCGGGACTCAAAGAAATTGGGGACAGAAGGTAAAATAAGCAAAACGGATGACAAAGCAGCCTCCTGGGGAGGGAATCTGATCCCCTTCGCTTTGGTTGTTTCTTTGCTGGCTCCTCCCTGAGACACCCTGCAGACAAACAAGCTGGGAAGGCTGTCCAAATGCAGAGTCTCCTCTGCATCCCTGCTGGAGCCTGGCTCTGCCATGTCTTGCTCTTGTGTGTGTGTGTGCAAACGCCTGCAGGATGCTCTAAATCGTCTTTTCTTTCTCCCAGACTGACATGTCAAGGGTCTACAATTATTGAGAGAGGCTGAGAGTTCTCAACGCTGAGATCTTGCTGTTCAGTGGGAAAGAGCAGCTTGTTGCGTAGGTGGAAATTCCTCAGGAAATGCAGTTCTAAGGAGATTCTCTTACATTGGGCATTTCCCAGTTGCCTGGGCTTTCCTAACAGGATAGAGATAAGGGATAAAAGTCAAGCAATAAGGAAAGCTATCCGCTCCAAAGAATAGCCTTTGGTTAAAAATTGACCAGTAACCCAGACCTCCCTGACACTGCTTTGAAGTGGCTCCAATTCTTGGAGCTTATTTGGGTTCCTGGCAAGCAAAGTGAGGCTACAGTTTGGGTCCAGCAGGGGAAAAGGCAGTAAAATCCTCTTTTGTGAAGAAAATGAAGCAGGAATCTGAAGTCTTGGAGAATCTCTGCCTGAGATTCTCGGGGCCAAACGAGAAAGGTTCCCCCTGTTCAGAACCGTTGGACTCATTTGCCCCGCTGAGTCCAAGGAATTAGTTTGAGCTGCATGGAGAAGCTGGTTCAGCAAGGACACAGAAATCTGAATCAGCCACTCTTCCCAAAGTCCTCTGTGTGACCAGGCAGCTGTGAAGCCTTTGAGACAAGTCTTCCAGGGACTGTCAGGGACCCAGCCAGGTTTGTAGCCTCCCTCCTGGGCAGCTCCTGGCACTGTGGGGTCAGTTCTTTCCGTGCAGCAGCCACCCCCTAATTTATGGCAGCGCTGCCACTGCAAAGCAGGGGCTGAGAACGCTGTTCTGGTAACAACTCGGGCTCCATCTGTGCCCTCCTGCCCTGGTATTGGGGTTGGGGTCACTGCACAGGCAGTGTGTGATCTGGGGGGTCTGTGCTCTGGTACACACCAGGATGGCTGAGCCTGTGCCCGCCTGTTCATTTGGAGGGTCAGTGTTCCCACCCTGCTCCTCCTCCTCGTCCTGGGCTGAGCTGGAAGCCGAGGACGAAGCAGCGAAGGCAAAGGGCTCTCTGTCAGCTCTTCCTTGGCAGGGAGGCTGATGCATGTGGACAGCACTGGCATCTCTGCAGAGGGCTGGAGGATCATTCTGACATCCCAACAGCTCTTAACTCAGCCTGCTGCACACCAGGGAAGCCCTCACAGGAATGGGGAGAGACAGGGCTGGAGAGCTGGGCTATTTCTGACCCACCTGACAAGGAGAGAGATCCAGAAACCTCTGCAAGAGCAGTGATCCACGTTGTCTTTTGCTGTTTCTCCTGGTTTACCCCTTCACTGGTTTACCCCGCTCTAGCTGTGAGCAGTTAGGATGAGTCAAAGGAATTACAGCAGTTCCAGGCAGGAGAAAATGAAATCTCTGGGCTTGAGATACTCTGAATGTAGGGTTGAGAGTCTCAGTGGCTTCTGCACTTCACCCTAGAAGTGGCTGTGTTCTTGTGTTGTGTGACCTTGTGGGATGCTTTGGGATAAAAGAGATCATCTGTAAGCTAGACCTTACCTCACTATGGAGTCATTCCTAGGCAGTGGTCAACTTCTGAGAAACATAAAACTGGTGAATGCAGCAAGTAAACACATCTATTTTTGTAGTTTGTCTCCCAAGTCAAACAAAAATAAGAGATGACTTGAGGCTGGAGAGTACATGACACACTGTTAACTGAGAAGGGGCAACGCGGGGCCTGATCCTCTGCTGGAAGTCAGGCTGGCATTTCTGGGGCCAGGGAGCCGAAGTTCACGTCCTCTGGCCGCGCAGCCTGGAGCCGTGCAGAAGCTGTGTGACACAGTGGGGGCAGCTGATGAGCTGTGCCCGCTCCGTCTGGGGGGCCACCTGGAGCTGGCCGTGGATGCTGGTGGTATTCCAGTCGCTCTCGGCATCCTCTGCATCAGAACCGGGCTGAGGGCTGGCCTTCCACGGTCTCCAGTTGGGTTCCTGATGCCTTGGGTATCCCCCCACCTGCGCTGGGCTGCACGAGCCTTCCCTGGACTTCAAGGGGAAGTTTTCCCCCTCGTCATCCTCCCAGGGCTCGCGAAGCCGCTTCGCTTCCTTTCCAAATGGGGAATTTCCAAAGTGCCATATATAGATCCCCCTGCGAACAAACCCGCCTATGTGGAGCTGAAACGAGGCTGTGTTCCCGAAAGCCTGTTTGTCCCAGCTGCAGTGGTTTGTCTCCGAGAGGATGTTGCATCTCTTCAGAAATTGTGCATTGTTTACATCCCCGGAATGTCTCGGCAGCTGCAGCACGACACCGAAACCTCCCCAGGGCAGGGCACTGAGGGCTCCTGCTCCACAACGTACGTGTGGACCTGCCTGAGCCTCAGCAGCATCACCGCCAAAATATGCTTGACTCGATGGTGGCGGCTTTTATTTGTTTTGGGTTTTTAGTTTTCAGTTCTTTGTTCATCCTGAGCTGTTCTGTAGTTTGGCACCCCGTGGCTTGGATCAGCCTCAGCAAATTTTGGCCCGGCCAGGGCAGGTGGAGAAGCTGAGCTTAGCAGTGATGGGGAGCTGAGCCTGAGCTGAGATCCACAGCCAGAGTTTGATCTCATTTATACGGGAGCGAATCTGGAGTGACACCGCTGGCTTCAGAGTGCAGGACGCATCCAGGAAAGAATCAGCATGAGCAGGCACCAGTCTTACTGGAAACAGGATTTGCCAATTACTGTGGAGTTTAAAAATAAACCCAAACTGTGCAAGATCTAATTATTTTCCAGGCTGCTTTTTCCTGCTTCCACCTACCCCAGCAGGACTTACAGGGACATAAAGGCTGAAATCCCTCCAGGCTGCAGGGTGTGAGACTGAATGGCATTCACATTGATAAGCTGACAAAAAAGGGAATTATTCTAAGATGAGCAACACTTCCTTGGGAAGTGAGTAATGGAAGGGAATCATCTCCATATACCCACCAGCCCTGGTCAAGGGGCTCTGAAGGTGCCTTTGAGAGCCCTGGGAACCAGACAGAGCATTTCTAGCTCGGTTTCTCAGAACAGGTCATGGGGCAATGGGGCAGAAGGAGGATGAGGCAGGAGTGTCTGGGGTAGTTGACGAGAAGCAAATGGTTTGCAATAGGGAAACACTTGCTTCCTCCAGCTCACCCCTTCCATGTTCCATATCCAGAATCCAACCAGTGTGAGAACAGCAAGCAGGACATCCACAGCAGGTGAGAGCAGGGATGAGGCTGGACAAGCCCTTCACTCAGCGCAGCTTTGGAAAGCCTTTTGCCTTCTTGGCTGCCACCGTGGTCAACACAGCAGCACCTGAACCGAGTGAGAACATGTGCAAAAGGAGCTCATGAATTTGCCCAGATTGGTGAATCGGACCACGGTGTGATTTGCTTGCTGTGTAATTTTTCCCTGGAAGCTTTCTGGCCACATGAGGCTGCAGAGCGACAGCTTCACTGCCAGGGTACCTGCTCTTCCTCCTGCCTCAGGATCCAGATGGCACCTTTGCGGGGCATGTCAGTATGAGAGCAGGGATGTCTCCTTCCCTTGGGTTCCTGGGATAATGCTCATCCCAGCCTGTGTGAAGCAGTGGCTGAGGCTGTCCCTCATTATTGTACAGCCCGATACTGCACAGCTCCTTTGGGATGCAGATGGTACCAGCCTGGGAGGGGAACACGAACAAGTGCCCAGGAAGTTTAATTAGCTGACTGAACCCATGGTTTCTCAATTAGATCTGATTTCTGAGCCCTGTTATGACTTTACACTTGATGGATAAGTTTGGATACAAGTTTTTTCCACCCTGCACACTCCTTGGCCCCTAACTCCTGTTCACTTTTTTGCAATTCCTAGGGGAGAGAAAATCAAACCGGAGGAAATATTGCTCACTGGTTTCATAAATCCCACAGAATTCTGAACATTCCTCCTTTGCAATTTTTCAGCCTGTGCTGTTGGTCACTCCCTGTGTTAAGGAGGTGACGATTGATGAGTCTCTTCACAATTAGGTGTAACTTTCCAGCTTTTTCCTCTCCTAGGAACGTCTTGGATCTATCCAGAAGCAGCACATGTAAAAACCTACAAGGAGAAGGGGAAAGGGACTGTTATCACCTCTGCCTGATGAGTAGGAGCCAAAAACAGATATATGGACATCAGGACAGCCAGGAGGAGGGAAATTTGATTTGGTTTGGTTTGTGCTCTGGCAGATTCTCCTGCACATGGGGGCATTGAGAGGCTGCAGCCAGCCAAGGCTGAGCCTTGGGGTCTGTGCTATTTGCTCTCTGCCAAGCCCTCAGCCCCTCCAGCCAGGAAGATGTTTATCACAGGTTCATCTTTAGGCGTGTGAGTCCCCTTTGACTCAGACTCCCAGACCCGAGGATGTGTTTAACACCACACTGAGGATGATCCATGGGCACTCAGCAGGCTGTTACCTATGCCAGCTGCAATTCCCACTATTCCTTCATGCCCTTTCCCCCAGACCCGAGGATGTGTTTAACACCACACTGAGGATGATCCATGGGCACTCAGCAGGCTGTTGCCTGTACCAGCTGCAATTCCCACTATTCCTTCATGCCCTTTCCTGACTCTCCCGCCCCGGCAGCAGCTCCGTCCTGCAGGCTCTGCCTGTCTGGGTGACTGCACAGCAGGTCCGTGTGTCCTCCCGTGTGTCCCCCAGCCCGGGCAGGGACACTCTGGGCAGCACTAGGACCTGTGGAATGCTCTGCGCCTCCTCCCAGAAGATTAGCCAATATTCCCAGGGCAGGGCAGCTCCCCAGCCTTTCTACTTTTTCTTTCCTTTATATACGTGTTTTCCCTTCTTCTAGCTCATTCCAGAGCAGAGAGCTTTTGGATTTCTCAGAGCTTTTCTCTCCTTTTCTTCCCCCCTTGGTCGCTGGCCTGCTGCCAGTGTCTCTCAGGGCCAAAGTTTTTATCTCTAGGGATATATTTTTCAAACCAGCCCAGCTGTGCTCAGACTGCAACCGAATCCCCGCTCCTGGGGCAAGCTTAACTCGGGAGAGGAAGAGCAGCAGGGGTGCTGTGTGCGCCTCTCCTCCAGCTATTCCTGTCAAGATGGATTTATGACTCTAAAAGGAGTGGGGTGGGGGGGAGAGGAAGGGAAATCGCCTCCAGGAGCCAGAGCTCACACCACAGCCCAGCGAGACACACGGGGAGAAGCAGCCGGATCCCACGGCATGAGCAGCGTGGAAGCGGCACCGCGGGATCCCGTGGATCCGTGCACGTAATATGACCGATCCTAAGCTTTTCATCTGCCTTCACAGAGCCCGGCTGTTGGATCTGAGGTAGTTTGCCCAGGACCAGGCTTTGCTATGTTGGCCAAGGCAGTGCTTTCTCTTGGTCTGTGGCTGCGGTTTGCTGCAGGACAGGACACACCTGAGCGAGGTGAGTGCCGGATTCCCCTGGTATTTTCCCCCATTTAATACCTTCTGCTTCTCTGAGCTTCTTCTAAGACCTTTTTAAAATAAAAGCCGAAGTTGTAGCGATGCTTTAGGTGTACAGTTATACTTGTATCTCCCTTTGCTGGCACAAGGACAAAACAAACAATCAAACCTGTCTAAAATTGCCTATTAGAGATTTTGTCTTGTTTGTTTCCAGTATTGAAAAGGAAACTATTTTAAAAACTTGCAGATTTTAGTGTAATCATATGGAAAAAATCCTTGCTCCTCACTGTTACCTGCGTACTGAGGGACATGCATTAAGAGAAGTAAAACCAGTGATTAACATATCCCTGTCTTGCTTTCTTGCTAATGTCTGTAATTATATCGTTACGATTGCTCTTTAAAATGTTTTCTCTTGGATACTGTTCATGGAAAACGATTTTGGGTCAGTCCTACAGAACTGACAGTGGGAAAAGGGACATGAGGGAGGTGAATGTCTCATTCCTGGTCGCTGCACTGCTGTGCTGGGCAGAGACTTATCCCACCCCGTGGTGGCTGAGCTGGTGAAATTCATTTTGTCCTGCCTTTTTGCTCACAAGTAGAGAAGGCTCTGTGGCTGCAGGGTTGCTGCTGGTTGTGTCTGGTTTTCCCTGCACCTGGGAAGTGTAATCTGGTGGGACGGGAGAGTGAACCTCTTGTCTGTGTGGACAGAAGGTCCTCGGACTCAGAGGGCAGCCCAAACTGCTGGCGTCCGATTCTGCTTCTGGTCCACAGAGTGGGCTGTGTCTGTGGCTCAGATCCCCTTACAGGGTGCTGGATTCTGTCCCTTGGTGTCCCAAGCTGCTCCAGGAATGGTACTGCTGCTTCTGGCACTGTCACGGTGCTCCAAGTCCACACAGGCAGCAGTTATTCCCATTGTCCTGGCACTCTGCTGCCCTGGGAGTGTACGTGGCACCTTCCCAGCCCGGGCTCAAAACAATGCCCAGACCTTCAGGGCATTGTGCCTCGCTCCAGAGGCAGGGCTGTGTGCTGTGCCACTGATGTGCCGCCTTTGGCTGCACTGCCAGGCACCCTCAGAAGGATGAACCTGCTGGGGGGGGAGATGCTCATCCAGGAGCTTTGATGTGGAGCCTCCTCAGCTCCTCTGGGTGCTCCCTAAGGCAGCCCTGAGCAAGCAGCTGGCCTGAGAGGACTCCTGGGAAGGGACTTGTGCCTGTCCAGAGGTGCTGTGATGCTGTGTCATGTTTGAGAGGTCGGGATGCATACCCATAACCCTGTTTCCTTGGGACTTGACTGAATGTGGAGGATTGTGGCTTCATTCTCAGCTGCAGTGGTCAAAGGGAAGAAGCTGCTGGGTGGCCAGTGGGGCTTCCACATGCTCAGGAATGATTAGATTGTTCAGGTCAATGGGCATTGACTTCAGGCACCAAGGCACAAAGTCAAGGTAGAACATCACACAACCAGTTCCACCACTTTGCTCTTTGGGTCCGGATTCAGATCTCTGTTGAATCAGTGTAAAGTGTGTCCATTGGATAGTTTGGGCTTTGATAATAATTTCATTATTAGATCGTCATCACTGGGTTACCCTGGACTAGCATCAGCAGAAAATGATGGGGATGTCGCCATCCCTGTGGGTGCAGTGAGTGAAAAATAAAGACGTGGCCCCTCCATACGTGATTTCTAGGGAGCCCTTACTGATCTCTGAAGCACAGCTCAGCACCTGGTGTAATTCCATGATTCCAGAACTCTCAAGGCACTCAATAAAACAGCAGAGATGATGAAACTCCTGAAACGATCATAGGAGACGGCAGCACAGCTTCCTTCCTGCTGCTGGGATTTGTCTGAAGGGCCATTTCTCAACCCTCAGCCTGAAATCTGTGGCACAGACGAGCTGGAACCTGCACAGGCACTTTGGGCTTTTAGTCACATGAGTATATTGTGCTTGGTGGGGCTCAGCTCCTCCACCAAGTGGGTGATCAGCCCCTCTGCCCTGGCACACACCTCTCTGATGTGGTTTGAAGAATAAAACCCCTCCCGGGCGGCTTGGTGGGAACACCTCACTGTCTGGGAGAGGTGGTGCCTTCCTCCTCCTGCCTCTCACTGCGATCCAAAGGGGCCACAGGGAAGCGCAGTCCGTGCTCCTCGGTCTCCAGACCTGCCTCCCCTCAGAGCAGGACTTGTTTTCCCTTGCGTGGCCAAACAGCGAGATGAGAAGACAAACGTGGAATGTCAAACACACTTAACCAAGACAGGACACGATCTTTTCTGGCTGTAATTGTGCTCCACAGGCTCCAAGCCCCATGTAAATCAGGCGTGTGGCATGTGTTCAGGTCCCAGCCGAGCGCGCGGGGAGCTCTGGAAGCGGATGTCTCCTGTCAGCATCACAGGGAAGTCTGGCCAGCTGTTTTTCTCCTGGAAGAGCCAAGAGGCAGCACTGTGTCTCCACAGTGACGTGCTGCTCCCACATCGGTCCCTTCAGAACACTTCCCTGCGTGACTGATCCGAGCCTATCGCCCGGGTAGCGACAGCAGCGTCCTGCCCTGTGCTCTGTCACTCCCCAAACTCCAGCAGAGCCCAAGGGCAGCAGTGAGAGAGCTCTGCAGAGTTATTCCAGGCAAAGACCTGACAGGGAAGCGCTCATGGATACCTCTTCCCTCCAAATCCCTCTGGAAGGGAGAAATCCTCACCTGGCACGTCTCCAAAGAGCCCAGCATCTTTCTGTCTGAAGCGAGGAAACTGCCCGAGAAGAGCAGTGCTTGCGTAAGGCAGGGATTTACCGGGAGCCAGCGTGCACAGCCCCACCTCTGGCACGGATGGCATGTTTGTGTTGGATGCAGGACAAGGAGCAGGGAGAACGAGGAGGGAATTGAAAACCTAGACCTGAGGGGAAGGACAATGGGCTGTCCAGGCGCTTTGCAAGCGTTGTCACGCTCCTGACGTAGCGAGAGCCTTTGTCTCCTTTTTGGTTTTTTTCACGGATTCTTTCTGCTGCCAAAATCTTAAACGGGAGGAATTTGCTTCCATCTTCTGCAGGGCTGAGGTCAGGTAGAGACAACTCTGATGGCATTTGTCTGCATGAAGGATAAGCCTTCTGCTCCACCCACAGACGGTCCCTTTAGCTCCACAATGCACCCTGCCCACGGGTGGGTTTAGCTGTTGGTTTTGTCAACCAGCTGTTAGCCAGCTGTTGTTAACCAATGCTTTCTGCCCTCCAGGCACGACCTCGTGCTGTCAGGCTGTGGCTTTTCCTATTAGCACACCTATTCCCAGCTGTGTACGATGGGGAAACCCAGTGTCTCAATGCTGGTAGTGTTATGCCCAGCCCTGTTGGTGCCCCAGGGCTGCAGGGTACAGACAAGGGGACGTGGCTGGGACTCTCCTTTGATGTCCTTTAGAGCAGGTGTTCCACCCACACTGGTTTGCACCGGGCTGTTCCCCATGCAGGTAGTTCTGGCAGCAGTGGGATTTCTGCTTGTGTCTGCTCCCTGGAGGTGAACTCCAGACTCCCCTCCCAGTCCTCGTACATGTGACCTCGTTGTTTACTGCTTTGAGCAATGTCCTCTGGCCATTGATCCCTGCCCTGCCAGGGCCACAAGCTTTCACAGCTGTTTGTTGCAACATCTGGGAAGCGAGTGACACTCCTCAGACCGCTGAGGAGCAGAGGGGAGATCAGTGATTTCTTCCAGGGAGGTGCCAGCCATGGTGCCAGGATTTCTCCCTGTGTCCTGCCAGCCAAGTCAGTGGCTTGTACTTCTTCCGACAGCGGGAAAAATCATAGAATATGCTGAGTGGGGAGGGACCCATGAGGATCACCCAGTCCAACCCCTGGCCCTGCACAGACACCCCAACAATCCCACCCTGTCCCTGAGAGTGTTGTCCAAACACTCCTGGAGCTCTGGCAGCCTTGGGGCCGTGCCCACTGCCCTGGGGAGCCTGGGCAGTGCCCACCACCCTCTGGGGGAAGGACCTTTCCCTGATATCCAGCCTAAACCTCCCCCCAAAAAACCATAGAGCCATTGCTACGTGTGCTTGCCTTGCTCTGTGCAGCCAGAAGCACTAAGCAAAGCCCAGCTGGAATGCCATGAGGAGTTCTGGGAACCAGTGGCAGGGCCCTGTGGGGCACAGTTCAGCTCCACTGCGTGATGTGGTGATGAAACTGCAGTCACTGCGGGCACACAGGAAAGCTCCCTGGACTTCACTTTCATTTTCTGCTCAGCTCTCAGTGCCAGGTCACTGGAGGGCATGCCTAGGGTACAGGGCTGGGCTGCCAGAGAACATAGAGTTGGCTCTAACCCAGCTGGATTGCAGGTCTCCTGCCTCCTCCTGGCCTCTCTAGCTTAGAGAATCAGGATCACAGAATGGTCTGGGTTAGAAGGGACCTTAAAGATTATCCAGTTCCACCCCCTGCCATGGGGTTCCACCAGCCCAAGTTACTCCAAGCCCTGTTCAACCTGCCTTCAGACACTTCTAGGTAGCCACAGCTTCTCTGGACAACCTGTGCCAGGGCCTCCCCACCCTCACAGAGGAGAACTTCTTCCTAATATCCAATCTAAACCTATTCTCTGCCAGTTTGAATCCGCCTTGTCATGTCACCACAGGCTCTTGTAAGTAGTCACCTCCAAGTAACTTTAATGTTCCCTGTTTCTGAAGGCTCTGCCTGACTTCTGTTGTTCCGGGAGATCTGGTTGTGCCTCTGCCATCTCAGCCAGCATCTCACATTGAATTCTCACATTTGGCCAGGATAACCAAGGTTTCCTAGCAGGTGCCTGTGCAGTTTTTGGGTTCGCATCCCTCCACTAATGCTCTTTCCTCTCCCTTCCCTTCCAGGTCCCCAGCCACCCATTTCCAACGCAGAGGGGGACCTCCTCTTCCTGCTGGACAGCTCCGCCAGCGTCTCCCACTATGAGTTTTCCAGGGTCAAGGAGTTCATGTGGGACCTTTTGCAACCTTTCACCTTCGGCCCCAAAGACGTCCAGACCAGTATCATCCACATCAGCACCATGCCCACCATGGAGTTCCCTTTTGACCAGTACCTGTCTGGTGGGACCCTGAGACAGGCGATCCGGGACACCCAGCAGCTCATGGGAGACACCAACACGGGCAAAGCTCTGTCCTTTGCCAAGGAGAAGCTCTTCAGTGGCGAGGCTGGAGCCCGGCCAGACGTACCCAAGGTGCTGGTTTGGGTGACAGATGGTTTCTCCACCGATGACATCTCGGAGCCCATGCAGCTCCTGAAGGACATGGGGGTGACGGTGTTCATCGTCAGCACGGGCCGGGGGAATTACCTGGAGCTCTCTGCTGCTGCCAGCCAGCCCCCAGAGAAACACCTGCACTTTGTGGACGTGGATGACCTGCCCATCATCACCAAGGAGCTGCAAGACGGGATCCGAGGTACGCCGAGGTGGGGTTGTGGTCACTGGGAGCTTGTGACAGGGCTGGAGGGGAGTTAAGATGGAAAACCCACATGACAGTGCACAACAACGCAGAGGGAATCTTTCCAAACCCACCTGAGGGCAGCAGCACAATCGCTCTCCACGGCTTGCCCAGAGCAGCCCACCACTAATTTATGGTCAATGAAGATGAGTTAATGCCTGGCTCTGCAAGGGCAGGCAGTGGGAGAATCCCCCAAAAACCACCGGTCCTCCTGACCCACAGGTGCTGCCCTTGCAAACTGAGGTGTTTTCTCCAGAGTGCTGCAGGTCCAAGCATAAACCAAAGCTTTTGGGAAGTCTGGGACAAACATCTCTGTTCCCCTTGGGAGGTTCCATGACCGAGTGGGACAAATTGCCTTCTGCAGACCTGTTAGTGAGATGAACTTGTGTTTGTAAGGAGTTGTTCGGTTGGGAAGGAAGGAAGGAGGCTTGGCCAGCGTATTCTCTGGATTCCTTAAAAACCCCACAAGCCTTTGAAATGAGTCATGCAGGTCAGGCATCACGAAAATGCCTCCACCTGCACAGGCAAGGATTCCACCCCAGCGAGAGGCTGCTGGCTGTGGGAGCGAGGTGCCTGAGCCCCTGGCACTTGGTTTTCATACTCAGGGGGATTTTTTGGTCCCTAAAATGCTGCCTGGCCCTGGGCCAGCTGATGGAGGTGGAGGACACAAAGATGTTGAATATATTGTGTCTACAAAACGGGATGTGTGTTCCTGGGAAAGATTTGATCCTGTCAGTTCCCTCAGACTCCTGTCTAGGGTAGGTCTGACTTCCCAGATAGACCATCAAGGGCTGGCACACGCTGAGATATCCAACTCCTGCAGGTGTTGTTCTCTTACCAAGCACAATTAAGGATGGTGCTTGCTGTCAGCATTAAGACTGTAGGAAAGGAATGTTTTTGATCCCTAAATCCCCTGTTGTAACGTGTTCCTCATCTGCCGGATCCATAGCCTGACTCAGCTGGCACAGCCCTTGGAAAAGCACCCCAGCCCTGACTTGTTGGGCTGAGCAGGCCAAGTGCTACCTCTGTTTCTCACGGGGTTGCGGTGGTTGCTGTGAGAGGGAACAGGCAGCAGATCTGATTTTTCAGTGGTCCAGGTTTTTAAAGCATCCAGGAAAGGTCTGAGGAGGTCCAAAGCCATCCTCTGGGCCAGAGGACAGGCATTGGGAAGCCAAGGGCAGCATCCCCTGCTGCCCTGCATCCTGCACTTCACCCTGGGTGTTCTCTCAGAGCCCTTGAGTGCCATCACTGTGGGACTGCCCTGACTGCAAAGGAGCCTCCCAGATGCCTCTGGATTTGTTTGGAATGCTGAAGGAGTTACTATGACTTTGCAGACTTTCCATGGATTTTCTCTCTCCGTTGGAAATCCTGATTTAATTCCCTATTTGACTTTTGCTTTGTGAGTTGCTTGGAGCTGGGTTTAATGTCCCAGTAATCCTTTCCATGGAATCCTCTCTACGTATGTGGCAATTCCTTTCTGTTTCCAGCCACGTTCCTTTAACAAACCACACACAGGGACTGTGTTCTCCCCCAAACACCCACTTGTCTCCTGTGTGTGGGGCAGCACCAGCAGCCCCTCTCCTGTACCAGCCACCACACAGACCCCCAGAGGTTTTATTTCAGTGGTTATTGAGTTTCTAGAGCATCCTGGATCCAGATGGTATCAAATAAAATCCCCAAATGAGAAATCTCCTGCTGCACAAGATTGCCTTGAAGATCATAAGGTCTGCAAGGGTAATAACTACTCTGCTGTGTCTGAGGGCAGCATTCTGTGCATCCAACAGGTCTAAGAGCTACTAGGCTGGGATTTTAATGAAAGGTGAGATTCCCACATGAATCCAGGGGTTGGTGCTTTAAGCAAAATACCAGACATTGGTAACACCCCTGAGTTCACCTTTATAAAGCCACCTATGTCCCCTCTTCCCTCAATCATCGCCCTTCCTGCCTCTGGCCCCCGGGATAGCAGGGACAGACAGGAGCCTTGGCAGGTGGAAATTCCAACTATGGAATGGCCCAGACTGGCTTAATTGTCACTGCTATCTTCCCTTCATCTCTTGCTACTGTTAAAAAAACAGTGAAGCCTTTTGTAGAGGCACAAACAAGCTTTGTCAAGAGTTGCTCTCCTCCTTCCACCTCCTTTCCAGGAAGGGGGTGTTCCGTGCCTGCTCCACAGATACCCCACCACAAGGGTCCCTGCCAAGCTGCTGCTGCCTCAGGTGGGCTGAGAACCCTCCGTGGAACAGTTCAGCCTCCACAGAGAGAGACTTGGTGGGCCTGAAGTAGTTCCAGCAATGCTGCTTCGTGGAAGGGGTGCAAGACGGGCTGTGGATTGGGTGCGTGTGCTCACTCCCTCTCTGTTTCCTTGGCACGTGGTCCCGACACAACAAGTCTGCAGAAAGCAGCAGGCTGCAGCTGCCAGCCAGCCTGGCCATGGCACAACCAGCTCCTTCCAAGAGGGAAGGAAAGGGACTCAGGCTGGGAAGGAGCTCAGGCTCCTTCCACTGCATCTTATATATCAGTATGTACCCAACATACGGCACTTGGTGCTCTCCTTCTGGGGAAGGACCCTCCAGCCTTGTGCAAGCAAGGCATTCCTCTGAGGTGACACCAGGTCCTGTGCTTGCAGCCACTTGCTCTCCACTCAGCCAGCTGAACTGATGACTGCTGACTCGTTTCATCCTTTGGCACCACCTCCTGAGCCAAGTTTTGCAGGAGCCCACGTGCCCAGCGGGCACAAAACATCAGCCACTTCCCATGGGTGGTCAGGGAAGCACATTTCTGAACTGAAATAACTGGATAACTTCTGGTGCAGTGAAGGCTTTGAGCTTAGAGTCCTCTGACGTTCTCACTCAACACAGGTGACCAGAGGGAAGAATCTCAGGCCTTGAATGTCCATCCTGGTAATGGAGAAGTGTGTTCCCTCCCTCCCAGAATCAGAATCCTTCTCTCACCACATCAAAGCAGGGAACTAGAGCCATGAAGCAGAAGTGGTTTGTCCCAAATCCTGGCTGCAGCTTCTCAGAGAAGGGACCACATGCCCAGGGCTGGAAAGGTTCACCTGCTGCCTGGCTGCTTTTCTTACACCTACCACAAAATCGGCAGCATTCCTGGGAGTCTGATTCTGACCACCAGAGTTCACAGGCTGCCAACAAACTTGTGGCTGCAAAATAGTGTTTCAAGTCACCAAGAGGCAGGAGATGGAAGGGAGGTGTGTCACAACCTGTCTCTGAGTGTCACTAGACGGTGGCTGGGTCTAATACAGGAGATTAACTTGCTGCTTCCCTCTGGGAACAAGAAGGTGCTGGGAAACACACCATGGACATCTATTTTCTGGGGATTATTGCTTAAGCAGTCTGTGATCTGGCAACGAGGGGCAGAGCCGTTTGCCATGGGCTTCCTGCTCCCTGTCACTTTGATCGGCCCCATTTATTCCCAGTGTCCCCGGGCCCTGCCTCCAAGCTCACTTCTTCCCATTCCCTGAGCTTTTGGCAGGACTTTTGGCACCGAGGCCTTTCCTCTGCTCCCTGTTCCTTCGTGGCTTGGCCACCGGTGCCTGTGGGGCTCACAGAAGGGTGCAGTGGCCCCAGATCCCTGATCCCTCTCCCACCCTCTCCGTGCTCCGAGCGGGTGGAGCACTGCTGGCTGGCAGCGTGTGGCTGGGAGCTGGCAGGGCACGGAGCAGGGAAATGTTCCTGCCTGCCTGGGAGAGCCAAAGAACAGCTCAGAGGAAAAACTGAGGCTGTTTTATTTGGGACGGGGAAGTTGGCAGGGACTCGGAGCAGCTCGGAGGAGGAGAAGCCGATGCTCTCGCAGTTAAAGGACGAGTCTGAGTGCGCAAAGTGACCCCGTTCTGCAGGTCTGGGCAGACTTTGTGCCTCCTCACCGCAGACAGAACTCCCCACAGCACTCTGTGAAGGATTTCAGCAGGAGCTGGAAGGTTGCATCATAACGGTGCAGAGCAAATGCACTTCTTCAAGGCTCAGCGTGCTTCTAAAAATTCTTTCCAACCAGAAGAGCATCTTTATGTCCTCATATGTCACTTCCCTGGCGAAACAAAGTCCTGTGTGTTTCTGCCCCTCTGGAGGACCAGAGAACAGCAGAATTCTGCCCCAGATGGGCTTGGGAGGCCACGCATGTGGGAAGGGTCAAGCAGCAGAGGAAGCTGGGGGAGCAGCCGAGCTCAGAAGAGGTATTTGTGCTTGGCCTTTGGGGTCTGAGACTCAAAGGTAGCGTGAGCCTTGAGGAGAAGCCTCTGTGCAGGGGCAGGGAGAGGTGAGATGGCACAAGAGGGCTCTGAATGTTGAATGTCAGCGAACAACAGAGCTCTGTGAAACCCTGTGGGCAGTGACTCCATCCGGGATGAATTCAGCCGGCTCAGCAGTGCTGGGCAGGCCCTGGTTCCTGCCCCTTCTTCCTGGCCACTGGGCACTGGCAGAGAGCAGGGAGAAATGTGGTTCTTCACACCCTGGGCTGCTTCACACACACGGGACAGAATTTAAGTGGTTTGCTTTCCCTGGGAGGTGGTTTCCACAGGGAGCTCAGGACAAGCCACACCTTGGTGACTTCAGGTGTCAGCCGGTGTTGCTGCCAGCTGCACCTCCCATCCAGAAGGGCTGGGATTTCAGACATTCCACGGTCTGTGTATTGATTCTTGCTGCTGTTTCTCTTCCAGATGTTATCCAAGCCAATCGGCTCCATGCAGTCGATATCACCTCCAGCAGCTTCCGTCTGATGTGGCCCCAACTCCTCTCCCAAGAAACTGGCTACTACACCCTGGAATATGCCCCAACAGATGATCTAGCAAGGAAGAGGACAAAGCAGGTGTCTGGGGCTCACACCAGCCTCGTGCTAAGCAACTTAGCACCAGAAACCACCTACGAGGTGGCACTCATTCCTGAATCCAACGTCCACTACTTCCCTCCCCAGACTACAAGGGCGACCACACTGGCAGGTAAAATGTGCAAGGCTGGAGCAGCTGCTCTGGGAACCAGGAGATCCCTGTCTCCTGCCCAAGGCTAGAGGAGCAGCTGGGGGAGAGAAGTGTGCTGGAAGCACGTGCATCACCGATGGGAACTCCGTGCAAGAGGGAAGGAGGGGGGGAGCACTCAGAGCAGAAACCAGCTCCCCTGGGCAGGCTGGTCACTTGGGCCAGAGAGGAACTCAGATTTATGCTGGATAGCAGCATGTAAAAAGGGAGCACACCGAAAACCTAAGCAAAGTCAAGGTGAACTTGTGTCTGATATTAATTTTCTGCGTGCAAGAACAGTTGTGGCCAAGTAGTTCTGCCCTCTCTATGCAGTACAGGTAGAGAGACATTCTCTTGGGGCTCAGTGGGGTTGTGCTGACTTGGATGGCTATCAATATCCACTTGGTTTTCTTCCAGTTGATTTTCTTCCACCTCCTGAAAGCCAAGTATGGTGCAGGGCAACTGAGCTCCTCTGACAGCATCCCTATGCCTTGAATTACAACCTCACTCACATCTCTTCTCATTTCTTCCAGATGAAATAAGCCCAGCTCAGGTTCTCATCTCAGAGTCTGGGCCCCGCAGCTTCCATGTGAGCTGGGCTCCCCTGCTGGACAGCGTGATGGGCTACCAGGTCCTATATGGACCCCTCCCAGGGAACTCAGTGAAGGTGCTGGAGGTGGATGGGAGGCACAACAGCACTGTGGTGGAGAATCTGGCACCCAACACCACCTACCTGGTGACAGTGACTGCAATCTACAGGTCGGGGAAGGAGAAATCCCTGTCAGCCAAAGCATGCACCCTGGAAGGTGAGTGAGAAGCAGCACAAGGAGTGTCTCAAGTGTCCCCGTGTCTTTGCAGGGATCACCTGCCTCTGGGTGAGGCCAGAGAACTGTGAATCCAGTCAGTGGAGTGGGTTGACAAGGGGAAAGCTGTAGTTTCTGATGAACAGCAGTGATGGGCCATCAGGATGTAGCTGGTGTGTAAGGATGAAGATAATCAGACACACAGTATGACTGATGTTACTGGGAGTACTGAAGCTGCTGGTGCAGTCACGGCCAGAATGGACCTGAATCTCTCCAAAAAAGAAAGGAAACTGCCTTTCCCTCCTCTCTCCTCGATGTCTGGTGTGATTAAACACCAGAGGGGTAGAAGTTTAACCAGCAGGAGCTTCTGCTCTGAAGAAATACCTGTAAAGATACTGCAGGAGGCAAAGTCCCGCTCTTATCAGGACTCCAGAGTGAGGAGCTCAGGGAGTGACAGGGCTGAGGGTGTGGGAGGTGACAGCCAGTGCCTAGTGGTGCCAACAGAAGTACTTTGTGCTGGTACCAGGACAAAGTTAAGGACTAATTAGGCTGAGCTCCTCCAGTGTGGAGATGTCGAGTGATGTTGGGTCTGTGCATCCACCAGGTCTAGAAGCTACTAGGCTGGGATTTGAATGAAAGGTGAGATTCCCACATGAATCCAGGGGTTGGTGCTTTAAGCAAAATACCAGACATTGGTAACACCCCTGAGTTCACCTTTATTAAGCCACCTGTCCCCTCTTCCCTGCCTGGAGGAGGCAGCCCTCAATCAGCAGCCCTCCTTCCTCTGGTCCCTGGGATAGCAGGGACAGACAGGAGCCTTGGCAGGCGGAAATTCCAACTCTGGAATGGCCCAGACTGGTTTAATTGTCACTGCTATCTTCCCTTCACCTCTTGCTACTGCTAAAAAACCCAGTGCACGACAGAAAACGAAGCCCAGGCTGGCTTGACGGACCTCTCCACCCGAACACCCCACGGTGACACGGGTCTTCTTTCTCCAGAGGGCTCCAAGGTGAGGCACCTTCGCTTCCAAGACATGGGTCCCAACACCCTGAAAGCCTCGTGGGACTCTGCCGACGGGGAGGTGCTGGGCTACCGCGTGCGGTGCCGGCGGCAGACGGGCCCCTCCTCGGTGCTCAGCGTGTCCCCCCAGGTGCACAGCGTGCTGCTCACCGGCCTGGCCTCGGGCACCACCAACAAGGTGTGTGTCAAGCCCGTGTACAAGGACCAGCCCGGCCAAAGGCTCTGCCGCATGGTGCACATGCAGCCAGGTGAGCTGGGGGGGGAGAGAGGCAGCTCGGGGAGCCCGAGTGACAGAAACAAACCCCTTAACACCCGTCTGCAGGTGTCAAAAAGGGCATTCTTCATTCAGCACGCTGGGCATTGGGAGTCTAACTGCTGAGTGATAGGTGGACAAGGCTTTTTATTACCCAGAGTCATTAGATATTCTTGATTACTTAATACACACTTATTTGCTTTACATAGTCACACCCCTATTGGAAGTCCTTTTTTGGTCCTTCCAGGTTCGTTGTCTTGCCCTCAGTTCTTGAGCAGCCACAGCATCAAAGCTGTAACATTTGTTCTTTATCTTATCTGGGTACACGGGGCTTAGTTTACATCCCACTTGTTTGAGTTACATCCCTTATCTAATACTCTAGGACTTCTCTAAGATTACACTGTTCCTTATTTGGGCATCCTGGGACACTGTGAGTAAAGTTTCTCTTTCTCCTATCAGCCCTGAAGTGCTGGAGAACCAACAGAGAGGAGCCCTCATAGCTGGAATATTCTCTGCTCATCAGCTGGCTTGTCATGGGGCTTCATCATAGCACCAAACTGACCAAAAACGGGCACTTTCCCCTATTTTTAGGAGTAAGACTCCTCCTAGTGGAGTATATGGCAGGCAGGAGGAAAAGTGTACAGTGGAGACAGTCCTGGAACGACTTTGGGATAACAAGGATGGGGATACTGCTAAAAGCTGGCAGGGGCATTGGCAGCACTGTTGAAAAGTAATTTAAAACACTGACTTCCCTTCACTCTCCAACGTGGCAGGGACCAGGTAACTATCACAGCCAGTTATTAAGACACAACACATCTGCTTTCTTCATTCTGCTGACCAGAAAGTCACTTGCTGCCATGGAGCATAAAGGGACTCTTGACAGGATGAAGTAAGGGCTAAACAGAAGCTTTTTCCCAGCAAGAGGCTGGAGCTGGAATAAAAATGACCACAGGGGTGAGATCTCTGACTGAGTCAAATTTGGAGAGCGGGTGGATAAAGCTGACATTGTATTTCTTGTGTTCCTCCAGCTACAGAGGCCCAGGGCTACAGGCACAGACAGACAGTGTGACGGACTGGAGTGACCTGATTCCCAGCAGAACGAGGGATCCTGCTTGGATAAGGACTTGGACAAAAAGGAGGGGCCAGGGGAGGAAAAGGGGAAGCTCAGAGGTCATCTCCCAGCCTGCACTGTCCCTTGAGGTGTCCTGGTGGTCGAGCCCAAAGGTGTCCTCAGCCACGTTCTCCCAAAGCTTAAAGGTTTGGCTGGGCTGGGTGGAACAACCAACCTGACTAAGAGATCCCAAATCCGTAGCCTCTTTTATATAAACATGCCCAACAAATAACAAACAGGAGGCAAAGTGGTGAGCCCTCACTCTTGCTTGCTTGCTGCTTGTTCTCTATTTATTAAATGTCAGTACAGTTTTATTTTTGCTGCTTCTGAGCTTGTTCTACACTTGACTGTTCACTGCCTTGCCCTTTCACTCAGGGCACTCTGAGAAAGATCCCACGTGGCCAGATCCATTCCTGCTGTCAACAGGCGCTGAACCTGGAGTCTGAGAGAACAGGAAACTCAAAACCATGGGAATTTGCTTTCCCAGCTGGTTACTCCAGAGCTCTGAGCCCTCAGCTGAGCTCAAGGAGCAGCAATGAGTCCAGAAAAACCAGACAGCAGGACCATCTAAAGCACTTCTTTCTGTTTCTCCTTCAAATCCACACCTGCAAACACCAGTGCAGTCCTGCCTGGGCCACCACCACTGCACACACCTGCAACCATGGCACCCCATTGCACGAGTCCTGCTGTCAGAGCAGCTCTATGGAGATTAATTAGCCTGTTCTGTGACTAATTATGGGCAATGAGTCTCCAGCACTATCATTCCTCTGCACTCTGCACACACCTGGCACACCTTTAGTGTCTTGTCTTGGGCTTCCACCTGGTGCTAAGCTTGAGCTACACTTAAAAATCTGTTTTTTAGGGGAGAAGAGTAAATACGATTTGTTTCTTTTGGCCCCAGGCTTGAATTCGGTGTCACTAAGCTACTCTGGAAAGGGGAGCTGAAAAAAAAAAGACAAATTAAATATCTAGTGGCAAAGCAACTGGTCTCAAAATTCAGGGCTGAGGGCTGTAAAGAAATGTAAATACTCTGCTAAAAGCCGGATCAGTGGGAACACCCTCCCTCAGTAAGACTTGCTCTATTTTAAATTTATTGCTTATTTGTCCTACATGTGGAACTTGCTTTTAGAGCTGTGCTGTTTGTTGGAGAGCCCCATTCAGTGTCACAAACCCTGTTAGCTCTGCTTTGGACTTGAGAGGAGCTTTATCCCTGGCCTTGTCTCCTGAGTGCTGAATTCATCATCTGGAGGTTTATGGAGCATTTTCCGTGGTCTGTCTTGTACAGGGGGTAGGGGGAGAGGGAGGTGAGTCATTCATTAACTCCATAAAGAGATTTCTTCTGATTTGTGTCCTCCTTTGGAATGTGCATTTGTGACTGATTAATCTCGATGGAGACTGTGCTGAAGGGATGATAAAGCCTCTGGAATCTCTCATGCAATAAGCTGATCTTGTTTGTTCTTGCTGTAGGACAGAATTAAGTTTGCACAACTCCCTGCATAGTTTATTAATACATTAATATGTCATCCCCACAATTGTAACACAGCCTTTTGAAGACAATTAAAAATAAATACAAGAGCTGTTGAATGATCACTTTGTTCTTGATGGCAAATCTGTGGAGTGTAGCTTTTGTCCCAAGGGTTGAAAAGCTGGTATTCATGGAATCATAAAAGTTGGGAAAGGCCTCTGAGGTCACCAAGTCCAATTGTTAAATCATCTTCATTTTAAATGGCTGGAAAGCAAGTGCTCTACACGTGACTTCATGGCCTGGTTTGCATGAAACTCTACCCCCATCCTTCAAAAAATGTGCTGGAAATACATAAATAGAAATACATCAGTCTCGATAAAGTCTCAGCTCCACAAAGAACTGTTTTACAAGGAGCCAAAGGGTAAATGCCCCTGAAATCTTGGCACAACTGGCAAGTACTGGTGAACAACACACTCGGGGTCATGGTGGGATTTTGGGCTGTTCCCTGCAGGGCCAGGAGTTGGACTCTGATCCATGTGGGTCCCTTCCAGCTCGGGATATTCCCCGATTCTGTGATTCTATCTGCATTTGGGAAGCAACAGGAACATTTAAACAAAGAAAGACAGCAGAATGGCACGCCCAGCCTGCTGAGGGCTTTGTTTTACCATTTACACCCTTTCAGGCTGCAGAATCCCACATTTCTGGCCCTCACAGCACTTCTCTTCCCCTTCTCTAAAGGCTTTTGTGTCACTTTCCCGTTCCCAGCAGTCGGGCTGGGAGCTGATTTTCAGGAAATCCTGGATAACCACAGCGATGGAATTCCCCCCACTCCTTCTCTTAAAGCTTTTCTGTAACCTTTCCCATTCCCAGCATCTGGATTAGGGGCCGATTTCCAGGGGAAATCCCACTGTTCATCCTGAATTACCACAGAGACGGGTTTCCCTGTGCTCCCCTTCTCTAAAGGCCTTTGTCCATCGCTCCCATTCCCAGCAGTTGGATTGATTAGGAGCTGATTTCCAGTGAAATTCTGGATCAGCACCTACTGGGTTTCCCTGCATTCCCCTTTCCCTCCACACTTTCCTTCTGACTTTCCCATTCCCAGCAGCCGGACCAGGCGCCGATTTCCAGGGGAAATCCCTCTGTTTACCCCAGGGCCGCGTTCCCCCGCCCCTCCCTTAGCAACCCCTCACACTCCCGCTCTGTCTGCTGGCTCAGCACACGGACAGGCTCCCCTCCATTCCCCTTTCCTTTCACCCTTTCCTATCCCGTCTCCAAGGCCCGATTTCCAGGTGCACACCCCACCCTTTATCCCGACAACCCCATGGCCGCCCCGCCCTTAGCAACCCCTCACTCTCCCGTTGCTACGCGGAAGCGCCGCCCGCCCTTCCCCTTCCCGCAGCCAATCAACCCC
>VWZF01005396.1:483861-518693 GCA_013396755.1 Sclerurus mexicanus
GATGGGATGGGCTGAGATGCGATGGGCTGGAATGGGATGCAATGGGATGGGATGGGATGGGATGGCAGGGGTTGTGCCCCAGGGTGCTGCTCGGGGTGTCGTGCTGGAAGGAAAGCCCTGAGGCTCCCTGGTGAGTGTTAAAAGGGAAGGCGTTCTCTGTCCTCCCGAACACACACCGAGGTGTCTCCACTCCAGCCCACATGTCAGCGTTAGGAGATTATTCATTTTCAGTTCCACCACGTTCCCATTACATACTCATGGCATTTCCCAGCACTGTTAGCATCATATATACATGTCTCTGTTAGGGTTTGGAGGGGCTTCCTCGGGGGTCTTTGGCGGTGTTCTCTGCCTGAAGACCCTGCCGTTCTGACTGACTGCCTTAGGAACTTATTCAAGACGATTCCCTTGGTTTTGCAGTAACTGAGTGGTTTCTGGCTGGCTGCCTCAGTTCCCCTCCTCATTGTTCCTTTGCTTTGCTTGGTTAGCCCCTTTGAATCACTTGGCTCATCTATATGTAGTTTTTATGGTATGTTTTGTTGCAAATACTGTCAGTCCTCGTTCCATCTCTACACCCCGACATCAGGGGCTGCCCAGCAATGGGGCAGGAGGAAAGAGCAGGAATTGATGCCTGGGAAGTTCCACATGAAGATGTGGAAGAACTTCTTCACTGTGCAGGAACAAACTGCCCAGAGAGGGTGTGGAGTCTCCCCTCCTGGGGATATCCCAGAGCCATCTGGATGCAATCCTGTGCCACGTGCTCTGGGGTGACCCTGGTGGAAGCAGCCTGAACCAATGTTCCAGCCTGAAACATTCTGGAATTCTGTGGTACCTCGTGTCCTGATGGGTCCCACCTAACTGGGGCAGCCTCAGGCTCCTGCCCTGCTAACCCAGAGAGGCTCCAGAGCACCTTCACAGAATCCCAGAAGGGTTTGAGCTGAAAAGGACTTTGAAGACCATCCCACTCCCACCTTGTGCCATGGGCAGGGACACCTTCCACTAGACCAGGCTGCTCCAAGCCCTGTCCAGCTTGGCCTTGGTTGGAACTTCTCTGCAGGTTAAACCTGTTGGCTTCCTCTCGTGGGTGTGCTGAGAAGACTCCTGACCATTTATGCCAGGGAGGGCTAAATGTGCAGCCGCAGAGCTGTGCTCCAGGCAGTGCATTGAATAGGCTGGACATCATCTTCCCTGAGTAAAGGCCTTTCAGTGTTCATAATCTCTCCCTGCTGTCCCTTGCAGGCCATGCCAAAGATGCTCTCAGCCTTGCCCAGATGCAGGAGAAGACCTTGCAGCTGGAACAGCAGACAAAACTCAAGGTATGTTGGAGCTTTGGAGTTCCTTCTGGGCCGTACACCCAGCCCACCTGAGGCAGCTGCCAGGTTTGGGGGGACTGCAGTGCAAATCTCTGCCCTGCAGAGGATGGGAAGGTTTTCTTGTTCAGCCTCAGCAAATGGGTTACTTGCCTTTTAAAAAAAGGTAGTTCTGAAAGGGGAGGTAAAAGCTGATTTGGCCTAACTGGGGACATATTTTGTGGCTTTGTTTAAAACTTACATGACCTGAGTGGTTTTGTAACTTCTAAGTTTTTAACCTTCTGAGTGGTTTAAAAGGTCACCACAGTTTTGAGGAAATGGCAGGGGTTTTCTGCAGGAAACTGTAAAGCAGTTGAGTGAGGACAGACATATATCTTTTATAAAGGAATTTTAAGGATTATCTGAGTATTGGTTGGTTTGGTATTTTTAAAAGAAATAAATTGGGTATTTAATCCTGAAGTGGGTAATTATGAGATTTCTTGCAGTCATAGTTTATGATTAAGTTTTAGCTTTCTTCTGTCATTAATATCTTTTATGGGCACCACCCTGATTACAGATGAAATATAATTGTCAGCAGCATTTCTCTGTAGGATGACCTGTGAAGTTCATGTGTGATAATTATCCATTTTACCAGGAGTATGAAGCTGCCATAGAACAACTGAAGAACGAGCAGATCCGGGTGCAAGCAGAAGAGAGGAGGAAAACACTCAGTGAAGAAACAAAACAGCATCAAGCAGTAAGGGAATGAGGGGGAAGCCAAGTGATGGGACATCCTGTTTGTGTCTTCCTTCATGGAAAAGGCACCAGGGCATTAATCACCCCTTTTGGGGTTGGGGGGATCATGGGCATTTCCCTAAAGGAAATTCCCTAAATTTCCTTCAGGAAAGTGGTGAAGGCTCCTGGCTTATCAAGGTGTGTGTTAGTCTGGACAGTGAAATGGCTCTGAAGTTGTTTGGATTTCAGTCTTAAGTAACTTGTAACCCCATTTCCTCCAAGTTTGATCTGTTAGACAGGAAAAAAATATCTGAAGAAGTGAAGCAAATATGAGAGCTACCAGAGGGTCTGTTTTGAGCAGTGTTGGTGCTTCCTGGTTCCTTTTAGCACGAGTTACTGAAGTGGCAAAAGTACTGGAATAGGGAAAATGAAAGCTAGTCTTTGTGCTGGTAGCTCATATATGGTGAGTTTTTAATTTGAGAGCACAGGAGATGAGGGGATTGCTTAATTCTAATGGATCATCTGGCTTGGGAAATGAGCTAAAATGAGCTAAAACTATTTATTTGGCACGTGTTGCTTTTATCCAGTCAGAGTCTGGACTTTGAACAGGGCTGGCCCAGGAAGCAGCTGCACAGTCAGCTGCTCCCTCCATGGGTTGGCTCTTCAACTCCTGCAGCTCACAAGGCATCATTTGAAGTCAAAGCAAACTTGATCACGGTTTACTCCTGAAGTGCCACGTTTTACAGTGGCTGAGGAGATAAATTCCAAGCTGTTCTGCCTGCCATCCGTTTGGAGCAGAGAATGGTTCCATCCCTGGTACAGGGTCCTCCTTGCTGGGGAATATGGACCCTCAGACCACTGCCAGTTGAGTGTAGATGACTTGGTTGTATTTGCCAGTTACAGTGAAAAATTGACGAGAGAAGTTAATGAGGAACAAGTAAATCTATCAAAACCAGAGCCCGTGTGACAGGCAGTGTATCCTGACAGTTCTATTGCTTGCAGTCACCATTCCAGATAATGTATTTTAGAATGCAAACCATGGTTTTCCCAGTGGAGTAAGTAATTTCTGGGCCAATAAACAGTTGTTCTCTGTTTTCACGTCTGTAACACCTTAAAATTAAGTCAGACTAAATTTTTCAGTACAGAGGAGTTTTTGGTGCTGGCTGCCCCAAATTCTGCTCCGTTCGTATTCAAACCGAGGATTATTTTTTGTGGGGATTTTCTCATTTTATTTTGCTTTTCCCCCTTGCACCTTCGAATCCTCATTGCCCTCAGGACCGGGTTGGTTCTCTCTTCACTGCCAAATCTCTGTGTTCTGAGCCCTGTTTTCTCTTTTGAAGCGAGCCCAGTACCAGGACAAACTGGCACGGCAGCGCTACGATGAGCAGATGCGACAGCAGGTAGGATGGATTCCTCCCTGATCCAGCTGGGAGCTGGGTGGGAGCCTTCTTAAGCCCAGGAGATGATCTGGAGCTGTGCCCTGTCATGCTGGCCAGGTGGCTGGTGCTGGGCACAGTTGCTTTCTTCTGTACTGTCTGCTTGGCATCAGCAGTGCTGGCCAGGCAAATCAAAGGTTGGGAATTGGGACAGAGCAGCCAGGAGCATGAGATTAGGAGAATAAATCCTAAATGGATCTCTGACCAATGTCAGAGATGGGGGGAGGAAAAACTCACTTCAAGCTGAGTACTAGCTTCTTGGAAACATTTGTAGTGCTTGAATTTAGACAAATACCTTCTTGAAGGAGTTCTTAAAAGTTTACCATGTTTTCTGCTGTCATCTCTGCCTGTAGCAACTTGCTAATGAGGAGAATCTGAGGAAGCAGGAGGAATCTGTGCAGAAGCAGGAGGCCATGAGGCGTGGTAAGTAATTTCTGTGTGCCTGGTGAGAGTGAATTCCTTGTACTGGTCTTTGTCTCTTTGTCCATATTGGTTGGTGCTCCATTGTTGTCGTGTGTTTAGTGTTACACTGGCCAGTAACAGGTAAATCCCAGTGGTGCTGGACCTACAATTGCTTCCAAGGTTAGTTTAAGTGGCTGCACTCCTCGACATTTGCCTTGTGGTGTTTGGGTTTCCCAATGAACTGTTGGCATTTGCTGGTATAGCAACTGAAATTCTGATTTTACACTGGGACAAAAATTCTAAAATAGAACCGGTTTTGAGGAGGGAAGAAAAACAAAACAGCTCCTGGGAGGAGTGGCTGAATCTGTGTCACGTCATCTCCATCCACTGTTTCCTGTACAAATAAAAGCTGAATAATGAAGTTGTAGTCTGAAATCAATCCTCTTCTCATCTCCTGGTTTGTTCTGGGTTTCTCATTGTAAGGAGAATTAATCTTAATGCGTCTGTCACGATTCCAGGTGTCTGAAGTAACAAAGCTTCCAAAATCCCATGTAGAACCAGCAATTCCGCTTTTCTCCTCCTTACAGGGGTTCTGCTGCCTGGCATTAAGCCAGCCCCAAAGATGAACCTTGTCTCCTGTTTTTCCTTTTCCCAGCTACTGTGGAGAGGGAGATGGAGCTGAGGCACAAGAACGAGATGCTGCGCGTGGAGGCGGAGGCGAGGGCCCGCGCCAAGGCGGAGCGGGAGAACGCCGACATCATCCGCGAGCAGATCCGCCTCAAGGCGGCCGAGCACCGCCAGACCGTGCTCGAGTCCCTCAAGTACGTGCAGGGCGCAGCCTGCCCTCTTCCTTCAGCAGGTTTCTCCCATCGTGGAGGAAAACTTGCCGTTTATTCCTCTGAGCTCAGAGGAGTGTCAGAATTGTTACAGCCATGTGCTCAGGGTGGGTGTCAGGAACAGGTTCTGCCCCCAAAGGCTGGTTGGGCACTGTGGGCACGGCCCCAAGGCTGCCAGAGCTCCAGGGGAGCTTGGATGATGCTCTGGGGCACAGGGTGGGACTCTTGGGGATGGTCCTGTGCAGGGCTGAGGGTTGGACTGGATGATCCTTGTGGGTCCCCTCCAACTCAGCGTATTCTGGGACTCTGAACAACAGGAGTTATATTAACAAGAACCCTCTCTTTCACTTGTCTTGCTGCATTGTCACCTGAGTGTGAACCAGGGAAGCTATTTAGAGACTTGTGAGTTTTCTACAATTTTTCTAACACATTATTTCAAGGCCTGTCCTCTAATATTGGCACTCAGTTACTCTGAGAACCCCCAGCTCTTGTAGTCTCTGAGCACATGGAGAAGGGTATAAAGCAGCCTGTCTCCAAAGGGCTTGGTATTTAGATTTGGAATTTGTTAATTTTAAGTCCTTTGGGATTTTTAAGAACAGAAGAGCTTTAGAATTAAATACCTCTTATTGCAGTTCAGCACAAGTAATGTATTGAAGAAATTAACAGATGCCATCTTAAGGCCAAATGCTTTTCTGGACTTAATCCCAGACCAGGTGTAGACATCAGATGATTATCAATGTATAAATGCTCATAGTAAGCCCTCACTTAGCTGTTGACTGGTTCTGAAGAAGATCATCCTGAAGCTGTCCTGTGAATTGGTTCAGTACAGTCTTTGAAATCCCTTTTTCTCCTTCTTGCTTTACTGTTTGCTTACCACAGGACAGCTGGGATGCTCTTTGGGGAAGGATTCCGGGCTTTCGTAACAGACTGGGATAAAGTTACAGCCACGGTAAGACCGTGATATCTGCCAGTAACTTCTGGAAAAGGCCGTCTGTAAATGTTGTTGAACTAACTCCTTGCTTTGATGTGTTTATAAACTGTAAACCGTGGTCATTGCTGCTTATATCACAGCTTTCTATCTAATTTTGATGTAGCTTAGAGAGCATGTAGAGAACTGTTATGTGGCCCAAATAAATTGATTAAAAGCCAGACCAACATCTTTTCACAGGACTGAAGAGCTTCTCAGGGACACAAAGCTGTTTCTCAGTGTACTGCTTACAACAAAACTGCAGTGAAAATATATTTTTGGTAGCGTGGCTGTGTGAAATGGACTTTTTGCTTTAAGCCAGGCACCACCATCTGCTCCACCCTCTGGTTTTATACACACAGCCTGGTACAAAAGACACTTTGCCTGAGAGCACTGGGGAGAACAAGACATGCTTTTAAGGGATCCTTTTGTCATCTGTACCTGGGATGTCTGCAGCATTCCCAGCCGTGTGCACTTCAGTGCTTGCTGCTTTGAGCTGTGTATTCACTTGGCCCAAATACTGATTTCCTGCATTATGGTCATTTTTGCTTCTCACACGCTCTTGTCTTGTGAATTTGGGGCATTTAGGTTAAAAAAAAAAGTAAGTGTATTTTTGGACAGGGGATAACACAGCTGGAACTCCTATTTTCTGTTGCTTTGAACAATGACTATAGGGTAGTTATTTTAGGGTTCATGTGAATGAGGCCTGAATTTTCAGCTCTTCCTGCTTATTGTACTGCTCTTTTTCTACCTCCTCCCATCCAAGCAGAACCCAAAGGTTCTGCTCCAAGTATTGGGAGGTTTTTTAGTAGAATTGACTTTGTTCATTGGTCAGAGATCCATTCCTTTGCTAGATACCTCATGATAAACAGGTAGGCACTGTAATCAGGCTGATTGTTAGAGTTGGCATGGTAATGGGGTTCTTGTTTTGATACAGAGCTGTCAGTCTTAAAGCTCTATTTCTTTGTATCTTCTGACATGAATGTCAGTGGAGTCCAAAAGTCTGAAATACTTGTACCAGATCCACCCAGGCAGAGGTGTGAGCCTGTAACTGCTCAGTGCTGGCTGGTGTAAGAGTGCATGAAATCAATGGCATCTTGTTTTCAGAAAGGAGGCTGCTAAAAAGGTGAAATCTCCCCCATGTTCTGTGTCCCTGTATCTGAGCTGAATCAGGTGTGGAGGTTCCCTTGTTCTTTGCATCCCAGAACTCTCAGTTCTGAACCCTTCGTGTTTCCATCCAGAGCAAAAGCAACGTCCCCCATGTAAGCGGAGTGAAGGCGAACAGATGGTGTCTCATGGTTTATTGAGCAGTGCCATCCTTGCTGTCCTTGGGGCTTTTGACCTTGCTCTGTACTTGCAAAGTCTGCTTACTTGAAAAGCAATTGCTGCAGTTTGCTCTTTTGCCTATCTGGCCTTTCCCTGATATAAATTATTGGCATCAGCTTTAAGCTGACTCCTAAGCCTGGAGTGTTTCTGCTTCCCTGGCAAATCGATGGGAATGTCTCATCTTCTGGGGTTTCTGACAGAACAGCCTAATGCAGTGCTGGTAATTCCCGTGGTGATTTTGGCTTTGTTGCTCCTCTTGGGTGCCTATTTCCCTGTTTTGGGTCTGGCACGACTGTCACCTTTAGCAGATGTCTCCTGGCTGTTCCCTGCTGTGCCCTGCCTTGGTGGCAGCCACGATTCAGGTGTCTATCTTGGCATCTTTAATTCAGCATTCATATCCTTGTGTGGTGAGGGCTGGGCTGGCAGCCTGCACCTGATTGATGTGGCTATTTGTCTTCATTACTCAAGTTAATTAAGTCTGCAAAGGCCCACACATTTTGAGCAGGACATACATACCTCTGGATACGGGACTGTATCCTTTCCTTGTGCTTCCTCTGCCTTTCACTGTGCAGGAGCAGTGAATGCCTGTGACCAGGGAGTGTGAGACCTTACCTGTCTGAACAGGGATAAAACATCTTACCAAAAATAAACCCCTCTTGGTCTGCACTTGTCCTGAATCTCAATTCCCCACCACAGGGCGTGCAACACACAGCAGCATTACCTTGCCAAGTGGTTTTTTTCCTAATCCTTCCCCCTTTTCTGTGCAGGTGGCAGGTCTGACCCTGCTGGCAGTGGGTGTTTACTCTGCCAAAAACGCCACAGCAGTCGCAGGACGATACATAGAGGCACGTTTGGGCAAACCTTCCCTGGTGAGGGAAACCTCCCGGATCACTGTGCTGGAGGCTCTAAAACATCCTATCAAGGTAAAGCTCAGCTTTGGTTTTGTGTTACCCTCAGCCACAAGCGTGCAAAACTCCTTTTGTCAGCCTGGGAGCTGTCAGTGGGGCTCTGAATAAACAGAGTATTAGAGGTAGCATAAGTGGGCTGAGCTCACTGGCATTTTATGACCTTTTTGTCCAGGTGGGTTGCTAAAACTACCTGTGAGTAATTGAATTTGTCCTCTCTAGGTTGGTAGACGTCTTACCAGCAAGGCTCAGGATGCCCTTGAAGGAGTTGTTCTCAGTGTGAGTACTCTGTTCTCCTCTCTAGCTCTGCGAAGGATGACTTTAGAATCCAAATAAGAGTGGCTGTTTCCTTAGACTCGCTTCCAAAGCTGTAATTCCAGCAGATTTGGAGTCACAGCACCCTTGGGGCACTGAGACCATAAATAAGCTCCTGTGTTCAGTGTGACATGCATTAAGCAGTCTGTTAACCTTTTTTCCTCTGGGAAAAGCAGTTGGAAATCGTAGTTCAGTCCTTGCTCTGCTGCGGTTCCTCTTTGTAGTCAGCTTTTAAGATTCAGATTCCACTTGTCCCATCTGATCTGTAAGGATTACTGAACCTAGATCTGCTTGTAGGCCAAAAAGTCTTGAGTAGTGTGTGCATTTGCCCACCTTTGAATGGTTCTTAACTTGCTAATGAGTGCTGCTGCTTCTGTGTATTTGCTTCTGAATTTGAATCCTGGGTATCAGGCAAATTTAAGAGCTCCATGAAGGTGCTGAGAGAAAATGCTCCTGCAGGTATGGCTTTCTCCCAGTATCCACACATGCAGTAGTAAATATAAACATGACTGATGAAGGAATTAGCACTGCAAAGAGTTGCTTATGTTCTGACATCCCTCCCCAGGGCACCCAAGAGCAGGTGAATATTTAGGTGTTATCTGTTCTGTGGTAGTTACTGCACTGCTTTCTGCACTGCTGCTTTTTCTTACAAAAGAATTGTAGCCAAGTGGACAGAAAATCGAGTAAATCCTGACATAGGACAGGAAATGACCCTGGTCTGGAGTCATGAGCAGCTGAAGTTAAGCCTTAAAAGCTTGAGACTGTCAGAGTGCTGCCTCCTCCCTGCAGATACTGATCTGGGAACCTGGTAGGTGCAGCTCTCTTGGTTCTTTCTGTTCCTGAAGTTTTAAACTCTTTTCTTGCAGCCACAGTTAGAAGCACGTGTGAGAGACATTGCCATAGCAACAAGAAACACAAAAAAGAACAAAAGCCTTTACAGGAATATTCTTATGTATGGTCCCCCTGGCACTGGAAAGACACTCTTTGCCAAGGTAAAGCCCTGCCAGGATTCTGGCAACCTGCATGTTGCAAGGTGCTCTGAAAACTGCAGGGGCTGAGCACCCTCCCTGGTCTGAAATCTCTTGCTGGAGTATTGCATAGACATTGTGTTCCTGTGTCTCTGCTGGGAGGGGAGGAAAGGGCAGCCAGGCTGCTGCAGCTCTGAAATAGTGCAATCACTTGGGTTCTAGTGCTGAGCATAGGCAGGAGAGCCCTTCCATCTGGTAACTGTGACTTGTGGAATCACAACAGCAGCCACCCCGTATCCACCTCTGCTGATTCTATGCACTTGTCTAAATAGGGCCTTTCCTGCTGTTGCTTACAATCCCAGAGCAGAGACAGGCATGGCTTCACTGTGCATGTGCACTGCCAGCATGGCTTTTACATGGATTTGAGTCAGAATTTGCATTTTATCTTGCTCTTCAGTGCTGGTCCGCAAGATCTCGGGTTTCCTAAACTTGTAACTGTGGTAGACGTGATGTGCTGATGCAAGTTGAATTCTTTCTCCTCTATCAGCACATTAAACCCATTTCCCAATAGTTTTTGCTGCCTGATCTGACAGCATTCCACTTAGTTTGGATTTCTAAAACCAGTGGAGATGGACAGAAATGGAAGAAATAAACAATATACAAGTTAAAGACGAAGGTCTAACATTTGTGTGCATTGCAACAAGACCAAACTTCCATCTTTCATTCCCTTCCAGAGCAATGCTAAAAGTTGCCACTGATACTAAAGTATTCCCTTCTCTTAGACCATACTTACCTTCCACTAAAAAGCACACTGACAGAAGTAAAGTACTTTTATTTTCCTCCTCATCTTCAGTGGCCTTGCAGTGAAAGAACCTCTCTGGTTTTGTTTCCTTGCAGAAATTAGCTGTGCACTCGGGCATGGATTATGCCATCATGACAGGAGGGGACGTGGCCCCCATGGGGCGGGAGGGGGTCACAGCCATGCACAAACTCTTTGACTGGGCCAACACCAGCAGGAGAGGGTAAGTACATGTTCCCCTGGCTCCTGAACTAGGGTCTTGCTCAAAAAACCTCACCACAGCAATTTAGTTACTTGTGCACAGATGAGGTGACACTGACCAAACGTAACATCTGAAGTTTTCCTGGAATTCTTGCTCCTTGGTAGTATTTAAAAGCCTGAAGCTTTTGCTCTTCTGTTCCCTCGGACCCTCCTTGTTTACCTCACATTTTCCAGATCAGTCATAACTTCATTGTCTGCTGATCTCACCTGGCAGGAGGAAAGATGTTGCCCACTTGAAAGCTGGGATACATTTCTCTCAGGGTGATGAGTGTTCTGACAGAAGTTAGAAGATCTAGCACAAATAGAGGTGCAACCAGTTGTTTTCACCCCTTGAGTATTATGGTCCCTGTTTTCACTGCTCAGATTATAAACACTGATAGTGTTTGGATCCAGCTTCATGTTGACTTTTGAGTCCCAAGCAGAAGTAATGAATTACAAGAAAATAAAAGAGGATGAGGAGACATGCTAAAGGCATTGGCATTAGGTGTAAAAGTCACAAGATAGTGTGCTTTTTCAGTCACCTTTAAAGGCAAACTTTTATCTGCAGATAAGCTGATTGGTGTTGAGGCTGAATCTTGACTCCTGATTTTGTAAGAGTATGGAGGGAATTTGCTCATACTGATGCAAATGGATCCTTGCAGTGCAGAGGTAGCTAAGAAGTTGCTTGTCGAGCCAGGATGTTAAAATTCAATAGAGAATTTTCAGTGGGTGTCAGTTTGGGTTTTGTGCTATTTTCATCTCAGGTCTTCTGTAAATGTGGCTAACCCGTGATTTATGTGTTCTGTGATTGCTTTGGATGGACATTATCTTGCAGTGTCTGTTTTAATCCTCACCACATTCATCACCTAAATGTTTCTATTTCCCCTTAAAAGAAAAAGCTAAGAAATGGCCTAAGGATTTAAATTTTTTAAGCTTGTCCTACCCTGAGGAGCTATAGAAAGGAAAGTGTAAGAATTTAAGCGAGCTTAGAAAAAGAAGTTGGAAGAGATGTGAGGACACTCAGCTGGATGAAGACTGCTGGATGCTCCCACTAAAGAATTCTTTCACAGCACTGCCTGGGTCTGAATTTCTCTGCCCTGGTAAAAACTTGTGTGCATTTGAACTTCATACCCCTCAGGCAGCATCTTATGAAAGTGCTGACCAAAGGTCACCTGTGTCCATACACACTGATATTGGCACCCCCAGTAACACTGAAGTATTTAAGCAGATTTTATTCTGGATATCCACCAGTGTTAGCTGTGAGTAGCATCGCCTTTATTAGCTGAAAGCTGTTACGGTAAAAGGCAGAGACTGTGGCTGAGAATATTTTCAGAGAAGCTGGGGTTGAGTAAAAGATGTTAATAGGCCCTGGAAGAAAGCTGGGTGTGAAGCTTGGGAAGAAGGTAATACAAGCTGTGACAGTTTTATGAGCAGCTCAGTTCTGTTATTGATAAACATCTTTGCAGGCTTAGTCTCTTGGGAAGAGCACTGCCCTTGGGTTATAAGTGACTTTATTTTTGTGAATAATTCATGGACTTCATTAATTCACTGCTCCACAGGTAGTAAACCCCTTAGTGCTCATGTGGTTTGGAAAAGAAAAACCCCACCAAACAACAAAGTAAGATGAGGAGAGGACTCTGGTTTGAGGTTTTCAGAATGGTACAAGGAAGAAAAATTGCAGGAAGGTGCCATTTTCACCAAGGTTTCTTGTATGCTTGTGTGCCTGTCTTGTACCCCTGCACACATTTCTCTAAAGAGGAGGGAATGCTAAAATAAGCCCTCTCTAAATTTCAGAGATCTCCTGCAGCTTGGCAGTAACATGCCAGCACTGTCAGATGCAAACCCATTGCCAACCCATGCCCATGGAAACTCCTCTATATTTAAAAATCTAGGGGACTTTAAGGTCACGAGCCCTAGAATTGCTTCAGTCAGCTTCTGAACAGCAGGGAAAACAGCTCCAGAGGCCTGGGCTCAGATTTATGGCCTGAGGGGTCCCAATCTCATCCCTTTCTCCGCTGCTGGGATGGGCCAGGTGCGATGGGAAGGTCTCTGCGGGTCAGGGAGAAACGTTGCCTGAAGAAATGGGTTTGCTTGGGTGTTCCCGTGGGCACGGTTCGGGGTGCCTGCCAGGGGGGCAGGGGGTGCCTGCCAGGGGGGGCAGGAGGCTCCTGGGGCTGCTGAGCCCCCCTTACCCGTGAGCTGTCACTGTGCAGCGCTCTCCTTTTGCAGCCTCCTGCTGTTTGTGGACGAAGCGGACGCGTTCCTGCGCAAAAGGGCCACGGTAAGTGCTCCGTGTGTGTCACCAGCCAACACCCCTGTTCAGTGCCATTAGCTGCCTTCAGCAGGCCAGAGATGAGGGCTGGCAGGGCCCTCACTGCTCACCTGATGAGCTCATGCACAGGCAGCATCTTGCAGCTGAACGGGAGGAACGTCTCGGGGCTGGCTGAGAATCCCTCCCTGCCAAGGATGGGTGGCTCAGGTTTGCAGGGAGGAAAGAGGCACGTCTCGAAAACAAGAGAAGGTTGTTCGCCCTGCAAAGCTGCAGGGTTTGTGTTTTCTCCCGGCACATATTTGTCTTAGGAGTCTTGCGTGGCAAAGCTGCTTTTTGCTACATTGACAAAGCTACCCCAGCATCTTCCCCTGCACAAATAATTTGTGTTGTCAGAGTCAGTCACCACATTGAAGCTGGACCTGCTACCTGAACCCCAGAGGTCTGTTTAAAGAGCTCTCCCTAGAAGGTTACTTCGAGTGTGTAAGGGAATGCTTTGCTGTGGCTTCTTTTCCTGTACCTTACTGGACTTCCCAGTTAAAACAGTGTTCAGCAAGGCAAAGCCACCTGGGCCAGTGGAGCCTTGGGTTTGAAGTCAAGAAAATCACTGGATGGATGTGGATAAATATGTCATCTCTCTACTGGAAGCTTTAGTTCCTAACCTTTCTCCTGGCTGTATAAATTAATCCTTTTTTCCCAAGGTATTACAGTGCTTTGGATTCTACTGTAATTCAAGTGCTTGACAATAACAGAACTGCCTTTGTCCATAATGCTGCTTAAAGCTGTGACCTGTCTGCAGAGCCCAGCAGTTGATCTTCCTTTGGATTTCATCTTTGCAGGAGAAAATCAGTGAAGATCTCAGAGCAACTTTAAATGCATTCCTGCACAGAACAGGGCAGCACAGCAACAAGTGAGTATCCACTTCCAGCCCTTACAGCAGTTGGTTTTTCCCTGGATTGAGGAAAGTTTGTAAAGGGTCTGTGGTGTACAAATGAAAGTTGGAAATTATCTGTGCTGCTGAGGGCTTGAAAAAGTCTGCAGAGAATATCCCCTTTTCAGTTTATGTATTGAATGTAGCTTGCTCCTCCTTTATCTTTTCCTGGCATTTGGAAATCAGAACTGTAGAGAAATGTTTCCTGAAACTGGGATGATGTTTGGACACCTTGATTCTCTTGATGAATATATTTTCTTTCTTTATAAGTTCCTGTTTATACAAGGACAATATTGGGCCCATGAGAATCACTGTCACAAAAGAGAACTCAGAGTTGATCCTGGCTGGATCCTTCATGATCTCTTGAAAAAAATGCTTCAGCAGGTGCTTGTTGGAGCTGCTGTTCCTCTCCAGTGCTTTGGTGACCTCTTTCCATCTTGTGCATGTGTGTGCAGAAACTTTGGGGCAAATGAGTTCAAATGTGGCTCCGTTCCTTTCGCCTGAGCTGCTCAGAACATCTGGGAGCAGCACTGCACATCAGTGGAGGGGTCCCAGGGCTGTTCCCTTGCTGCATTTGCTGAACACATGATTGCAGGGCTGAGCTGACAGATGTCTGTGTGTGGATGTCATTGTCCATCCATCCATGCTCGCGTTGTCCCACTGATGTGAACTTCCTGCACAGCCCTGCTTAGCTTAACAAACCCCATTTCCTGGCTATCAGAATAGAGAAGGGACCTTTCCTCAACCTTTTTCAAATAATATTTGATTTTTCTGGGGAGGGGTGTGTGTGAACTTTACTTAGTTGTAACACTTCTGCAAAGAAACTGAGCCAACAAGAAAAGTTGTCTCAATCTGTATGTAGGAAACTGAGTTTCTTGTGATGAATGAATGAAATACCTGTTACAGAAACCTCCTGCCATTGAAACAGATGTTCTGGAGGGACACTGAGGACAAAAGCAGGGCATTTTCTGTCCTTGGAGTGTCCTGAACTTGTTAGACCAATGCAGTTCTAACTGATAATTGCTTGTATGTAGCTTCTCTGTCACAGTGAGGTGCCTGGGAAGATGGGGCTTTCCAAAAATGAATAAATTGCTAGAAAGCAAAGTGTTGAGCGTGCAAGAGCCTTGGTTTTCCCTTTGGGAGGATAGCAAGTATCTTCTGAAATGATACACAGAATTGTTCTGTAAAGCTCAGTTGAGTATTATTATTGGTGTTAAATGATGTTGTACTTGCTGTTAGCAAGAATAAATACAATAAATCTTTGCCCTGCAAGCCAGTGACTGGCACAGGGTGGCAAGGCAGGGGGGGTTCTTTCTTTCCCCTGATACGAAAGTGCCTCAGCAGAGCTCTGGGTGTGTTTGGGTGCTGTGGGTGCTCTGCCTCCCCTCACAACAGCTGGGCTCTCACTGGGCCAGATGCTGAATTCAAACCGGGAGCTGTTCTAGGACACTGACCATGCCCTCGTGATTCATGCACTGCTTTTTACTTCTGAGCAGCCTTATTGCTGCTTTGGGCAAGGAGGAGTCCTGGGCCCACGAACGGGAGTTCACTGCAGTAAGTGTAATGGTGCATGTAAATGTGGCTGCTTTGGTGAGACCCTGAGGAGAGCTGTTACTGGAGCAGTGAGTCGGCACCAGCGTAACTTAGTGATGTGAATTGCTGGCTTAAACCTCCCCAGATCTCCTGGCTGGGTATCTGACTGTGCCAGCATCTCGTGCTCATTTCTGTCGTTGTCTTGATAGGAATGAGCAAGGCCTGAAGATCCTTTATCCGGGCTGTGTTTCTGCAGGGGCTTGGGGGAAGTCCTTGCCGGGAGAAGAGCCACGGTTTCCTGCCTCTGTGGCTCTTGGGTTGGCAGAGTTACCTTCAGAAATGCCAGCGAGGAACACAGCCCCTTGTAGGCTATGATTCAAACAGACAGCAAGAATGTCGATATCCCAATAGCTGTGGTTAAAAGCCCATTTCAAATTATTATGCACTATTAAGCTGGTAACATCAATTAAAGCATTAAAGTATTGGCATGGGGAAGAAGCATCATTACAAAGCGAAAAAAAAATAGAAGGGTTTCTAACTTCAAGATGCAGCAGGATAGAACAGGACCTGGAGGCAGCACATCTGTGCTGTGGAGCAAAGCCTGGTGAAACAAAGCACCTTTGGTTTAGGGTGCTCGTTCTGAATGTCTCTGCACACATCAGGCTGTTCTAAAGAGCCCAAACAGCACTGCATTTTGGCATGGGGCTTGAGACACTGTTACAGAGCTGTTTCTAAGGAATCTTCAGGTTTTTCAGGTGATGAAGTGTCTCTGGTACCGACCATGGCAGTTCCCAGTGTTCAGACTAGTTCACTGATTTTTATTTTTATGGGTTTTTCAGTCTCCCCTCTTATTTCATCATTCCAGGTTTATGCTTGTTTTAGCAAGCAACCAGCCTGAGCAGTTTGACTGGGCTATCAATGACAGGATAGATGAGATGGTGAACTTTGACCTGCCCCAGCTGGAAGAACGGGAGCGGCTCGTCCGGATGTATTTTGATCGGCATGTCCTGAAACCAGCCACAGAGGGCAAACAGTGAGTGTCCCTGCATACCTCCCACCCTGGAGAATTCTCCTTTATTGCTTTTCTTCATCTCCTCTTCTGTGTATTCTGGCACACTGGCTATAAACCCACTTGAACCAAGCAGCACAGATAAGAGCTGGGGAGATGCCCTGTGCTGTTATGGGATGAGATGCCATCCTGGGATTTTGTGCCGTGGTTTGTTGTGACGAGGACACTGCACTGGAGGCAGTAATGAAAGTAGGAGCACTGTTGGAGCTCCTGCCATGTGGCTGCCTGTCAGCTAACCCTGGTTCTTCTGTCCTCCAGGAGGTTGAAGTTGGCCCAGTTTGACTATGGGAAGAAGTGCTCGGAGATCGCCAGGCTGACCGAGGGCATGTCTGGCAGAGAGATCTCCCAGCTTGCTGTGGCGTGGCAGGTGAGTGGGGCTTTCCCTCTGGGCTCCTTTTCCCTTTCTGGAAGGTCTGAGGGTTTGATTTTGGAGTCTCAGAGCTTGACTCCCTTTGAAAGTTCAATTATGTCCGTAGGGTGGTACCAGAACGCTGCTGGCTCTGGGGTGGGTGTCCGAATATCAGCACAACTCCTCACCTCGTAAATAGGAACGGTTTTGATGATCACAGAATCATTAAGGTTGGAAAAGACCTTCAAGGTCATCAAGTCCATCACTGATAGAAAATCCCTTACTGAATTTAAGTAAAGCAGGTGAGTTTGAAATGGGTTTGGGGCACATCATGCTGGCCATGACTTGTGGTCCAGCTTGGGAAGCTCAGCAGAAGAGATGCCTCGTGTTGTTGCCCTCAGGTATTGGCAGCATTAGGGCACTAAACCACCCTGCTCCCCTCCTTTCTTCTAAAGACAATTTTAGTGCAACTGGAGTAATTAAAGAAACAGCTAACTGGAAATGGAGCTGAAAAAAACAGGCATTTCTTCTGTGCATGGTGCCTGTATAGAAATAAAAAATGGAATACAATTATTCGCATGCTTAACAAGCTTAAGCACTTGCTTTTCAAATCAGGTTTTTCACCTTGTTTTGTCACAGCTGCCAGTTTCTTACTGGGTTGTGTATTTTCATAAATAACCTGGAAATATCAATTTAAGGAATATGCTCCAAACTGTATGTCATGTAGCTTACTCATGTCAGCTTCCTTTCAGGGACTGCAAAATCAAAGTGGCTTTTTGTTTAGTTCTTAAATTTTTTATTTAGTTCAGCTGTTCACAAACATTTTACAAAGCTTGTGCATTTCATTCCTCCTACTACTGTCTTTCCACTTTGAAAGTACAGGAAATATTTACCCTTTCTAAGCTAAATTAATTTAAACTGCCGTAGTCATGAGCTGAGGTCCAAAGCAGCCTTTTGAGTGCTGTTAGTCCTTGTTTTTTATTTTGCTAGCACACAGCTAGTTAATTTTAATATGTGAATTTTGTGTTATTGAAGCATATTTCAAACTGTGTGCTGTCATCTGCCACATGTGTGCTACAGGCTTTGCTGCCAGGTATTTCCTGTAATAAAAAGTTGTGACAAATGATTCTTCCTTTGCTTTTTATCACCCCTTATCTCCAAGCTTGTCATTACTCCCCAGGAATGACCTCAGCTTTTATCATTTATCCTTTGAGTGATCATGAAGGAAGGGAAAGCTGGGAGTGACTAATTCCTTAATGTTGCTGCCCTGATAGCTTTTTAAAATGTGCCTCATAGTGCCAGGACTGTTAACAAGGTTCTATGTAAAATTGCAGCAGGAAGTTGTGCTCCTCTCTGCTGTCAGGAAACAGGCCAAAGGGCTTAAAAAATTGTGCAGGAGAGGCTGGGCAAAAAGACATGAATTGGTTTGATGTGGAAGCTGCACGAAGCTTCGGCTGTGTCAAAGTTGCTGGTGTGCTGAAATAAGGGATTTCATGTGCTGTTGATCAAGCAAGGAGGTGTGATGTGCCATGAGTGGGTGTTAAAATACCCAGGTGGTGCCTGGGCATGTGGACATGTTTCCTTGGGAGATGAGTGGTGGCTGCAGTCCACTAGCAGATTTGGGAGGGCATCCAGGATGGGATGAGATCTGTCTCGAGCACTGCCCTGGGAGATTCCTGCCGGAGCTGTTGATCCCAAGTGCTTCTCCAAGTTCTTCTCCAGTCATTGGGTCAAGGAATTTGGAGCTGCAACCAACTGGAGCTTGACTAGAGCTTAAGAAAAGCTGTGTTTATGCCAGGTCTGGGCTGTGGCAAGGTGCGTTACCTCCTGCCATTGGTTTTGCCTTTGTAAAGCACTGAGGTGCAGTAGGTGTGGTTAAAAGCCTCTCCAAGGAGGTGTTTTGAGTCCTCTAAAGCCCAGCTGATCTCCTGAGTGGTGCTGGTGTTTGGGGCCTGGGTTAGCACTGGCAGAGAGCTTGCTGTAGGTGTCTGTGTGGCTGGTGCAATGCTCTGGGCTGTCAGGGCAGGATTAAGGCTGCAGTTTGACAAGCATTCCTGGCACTGCTGTTCCTGCCTTACATTCCTGCCTCCCTGCTCTGCCTCCCGTGCTGCTGGTGCACCCCTGTGTATGGCTGTGCTGTGAACTGGGTCAGGGAGCTGAGCAGAGTTAAAAATAGCTTGGCAAGACAAGTTAACTGCATAGCTACAGTGTTCTGGCACATCCCAGGGAGGGCATCAGGGGAGGAAGGGACTGTAGGAACCAGCATCACTGACTCCAAAAAAAATGCTTGTCAGGCTTCCCTCAGCTGGATGTAACAGCTGTAGGGTGGTTGTGCTACAGAGAGACTGTTAACTCTTGAGCTGTTGGTCTTTAAAACTCCTGTGTGATTGAATTTTGGATTCAAGATGCTGCATGCCAAAGATGGCTGATGTGGGAAGTATCTGATCAAACAATCATAGAATATCCTGAGCTGGGAGACACCCACGAGGATCATCAAAGCCCAACTCCTGGCCCTGCACAGGGTAAACTCAATAATCCCACTCTGCGCCTGGTGTGGGCAGCACCTTTGTGAAGGCACAGTTGAGTTTTAGGCATTCACACAGGAAGGTGTTTATTGTGGGCCTGATGGAGTTTGGAGATGCCAGGATCCTGAGCAGCTCTGCCAGGCTTGCCTGGGATCAGCTCTCCTGGCCAGAACTGCATCTCAGAGATGGTCTGGGGAAAGGTGAAGTTCTGAAGCAACTGGAGGAGAAACCACCATAACTGTCAGCTCTTACCAGGAGTCCCTGAACAGCAGCCATGGCCACTCTGCTGCCCTGTGGCCCTGCTGTCAGTCCCCATGAAAATATGTTTGGATTCTTCTGCCAATATTGCCCTTTAACAGAAGCATCTCAGTTAAACTGAGCAATAGCTGCAGCTTTTCTAGGCTTAATTCTGCCGTAAACTGGGCTTGAGATGGATTTGCTGTCATTTACATGAAGTTCTAGTTCACTGTTGCATCAATCTGGCTCAATTTGTCCTGAAATTACCAACAGAAAAAAGCAAGATGCAGAAAGGCAGAGAGTGTAACCTCTAGCACTGGGAAAAATATTGCTGTCTGGCACAGCTAATAGTCTGCGTGCTAGAAATCCATTTTAATCTCTCCTGCAGGAGCCTGAGCATTCCCTTTTGTCCTTGTGCTCTTCCCTCCCCCACATCTAACACTTTATGACTCCAATATGGACTGGGTGCGTTTACACACTTAAAAATTCCCTTCAGATCTGCTTATAGGGATGTGCAGCCTTCCTAGTTCTGCACCCCCTGTACTTCAACCTGCTGATGTGCTTTAGATGAAATGTCAAAAAAAACCCAACCTTTCATTATTCTGTAATCTTGGAAAATTGTTTTGGCAACGCTTCAGGAGAATTCCCAGGAGTTTTATGTCCCAGTGTGAGCTTCGTGTCATTTCCTTGCCTTTTACGCCACTGACATAAATGCCTTCTTGCTCCCTGAACCTTGTTTGTGTTTTAAAAATAGCGCTTGTATTTTTGGGGCTTTTTTTAACAGGCTATTTTTATTATAAGTGTGATTCAAAGGATACAGATTAGTCTGGCCAGGTTAAAATAAACCTTGAGTCTTGGCTGAAATGAAACATTAGGTCATCTAGGCTGGACTTGTCATCCGTTCCATCCCTCTGCTTCCCCACCAAGCACTTTGTTTTTAGCTTATTTCATAATTGGATTTGAGCAATGAAACAGGAATAGCTGCACTGGAGAAAATGGGTTAAAATGTGTCCATACAGGAGGCAGAGGTATGAATATAAATGAAGCTTGGTACCATTTTTGTGTGTGTGCAAGCTACTCCCAGAAGGGGCAGCTGCTTCTCCCATTTGCTTTCTTGACAGCAAGGGCCTAAGGCTTTCTAAAAATAGAAAGTCATTGAGAAAATCAACGGAGCGTGAACTGCACAGCTTTGCAGGAGCTTCCACAGTGGGCTGGATGGGCTGTGCAGTGGCAGGGAGGAGGGGAGGGCACAAACACGTCCTCTCTGTGCTGTGGAGACACATCGGTGAGTGCCAGGAAAGCACTTGGTCCTTTTTAAAACATCCAGCCCTCCTGGCTGGAGGGGCTGCATTGGCACATGCTGCAATATAAAATTTAAAGGGGGGGTGGGGGGGAGGTCAGGCCGGGCCAGGCTGTGGCAGGTGGGCTGCAAATTGTGGGTGGGTTGTGGAAGGTGTGCTCCTCTCCTGCTGCTGTGGAAGAGGCAGCCTGGCTGCGCCGAGGGCGCCTCCTGCCCTGGCAGTGAAAGCGGCACAAGTGCTTTTGTGCAGAGTGGCTTCTCTGTTTGCACACTTAGCTCCTTCCCTGTGGCCAGTGTTTACTCCGGAGCTTAAGTGGGAGCCTTAGCCTAAGTTGTCACTGGTGCCTGGAGGGAGGATTGCGAAGGTTTTGCGCAGGGAAGGATCTTTGCGAAGGATTTGATGCTTCTTGCAGGAAAAACCAGCACATGGCAGCTCTGTGGTTTGTGCAGCAAGACCTTTTGTGGTCTAACCAGTTCCCCAAAAAGGGCTGGAAAGTGGGTTAGAGGAGGCTGAAAGCCAGCTTAGGTGACCTTTTGCTCGTTTCTTGAAATAATTATTCCTCCTGCAGTGAGGTAGCACTAATCTAATAGGCAGGTACAATCCACAGCACTGGGATGGTTCCAGTGCAACAGCTGATCCTGGGGCTTGTCTTCTCCCTCATCATCACCACTGGACAGTGGGTGCATGAAATGGTCAAACTGGAATTTTGTGTGGTGCTTTTGCAGTAATCCCCTTTTCTTGCTATAACTGCTGTTCTGCACCATTAATGATTTAGGGAGCCTGTGTGTAATGCCTCAGCAACACACTTCAGTCTGCCGTGAAAGCCAAAGGTAATATTCCCAACTGGGATGTCGAAGAACCTGCAGAGAGAATGTGACAGTCCAGGATGGTGACAGCTCTGTGGAAGGAGGTGTGGGCAGAAGTTTGGGGCTATTTGGGGCAGGCAGTGTGGGTGTGAGAAGCTGGAGGGGTCCCACCCCGGGTGGTGTCAGGCTCCCTCATTCCAGAGCTGCACAGGGAACAGGACGTGGATTCGCTCTCAGGAGCACTTGCAGGGGGAGGAACCAGATTTAGAAATCTGCAGCTTGGGAGTTGCTCTGTTACCTTGGAGATGGGTGCAGTTAACAGCACAAACATCCTCCCCTTGCTCGGAGGGACGGGCTGCACGTTGTTGTCACCTGCAGGGTGTGTGTCAGGGGAGTTCCAGCTGTCCTGGATGTGTGGACAAGGGGGACAGTCCTCTTGCTGCAGCTGAAGAGGAATCTCAGCCCTGCTTCCCCTGGGGGCTGCTTGGCAAGGATGCCAGGAGCTTTCAGCCCTTTCTCCAAGGGGCTGGGATCAGATTTGTGCTGCCTGTTGTAAGAGCTGCAGGACCAAGTGTTGACCCAGCAGGATTTGGGGGATGGATGGAGGGGGCACCAGAGGGCAGGTCCCGTGGGCAGGTGAGTTCAGGGTGAGAGCTGACACAGGGGAGATTCCTAAGGGAATACATGAGGAAAGCAAGATCAGTGCACCTTAGACATCATTTTAGAGGTGCCACCCTGCCCATATTCACCCCAGCTCTGGTGTTAGTTCTGCCATGCAAGTGTTCACAGCTTTTTCTGCTGCCTTGGGTGGAGTCATTCAATCACCACCCTGCACCCATTACTCTTTACCTTATCGACTTCCCACGTGCAGTGCTTCTAAAGCAGGAGAGGAGATTTAAACAAGCCAAGTGTGGCTGCAGCCTGACCGTGTGTTCAGCATTAGGCTCTTCTGCAAGCCAGGATCTTGTCTCCCAGGAACTCCAGAGGCTGGAGGGCAAAGGTGCTTGTTGGTGATTGCTCCGGGTGCCCCCCGCTGACTGAGAACCAGGCTGGGTGTTGTGCTGGGAAGTGTGGGGGGAAAGGTGCACGGAGAAGAGAGAGCACTAGAGAGGGATCAGTCTGGGATGTCCACTGATCCCTGGAATTGCCATCTCTGACTTGTCTCTCCTGCCTTTGCCCCTCCAGGCAGCAGCTTATGCGTCAGAGGACGGCGTTCTCACCGAGGCCATGATCGACGCCCGCGTGGCCGACGCTGTGCAGCAGCACAGGCAGAAGATGGAGTGGCTGAAAACAGAAGGTGCTGAAGAGAACAAAGGGACTGGCAGGAACCCCCTCCTGCCTTTCCCCAGAGGAACCCCAGTGTGAGAAGTCTGCAGGCTTCAGACCAGCGTGTGTGGGGACGAGGGCCTGGAGAGAGAGCTGGGAGGGTCTTCTGGGCAAATGTTTGGTGGGATCATATTTGGAGAGAAGTGTGTCCCTCGGTGCAAGGGGGAGGTGCTGCCTCAGCCTGCCTTGGGTCTCGTGGTTTTAAACTGCACCACAAAACAAAATGGTTTCAATAAGGCAGAAACAACTGAATTAAAGGACCCCCTTGCTGAAATCTCACCGGCTGTGTTGGTCTGTCCTGGAGAGGCCCAAACCTCCCGTGTTTTTCAGCCATTTCACATTTCTGGAGTGTCCCAGGGACAGTGGGAACCCGGGGCCTGTCCAAGCCTGCTGCTCCCATGTGTTTATCTTCGTAGGGTTTGTGTCCAGCAGAGGTATTTCCCACCTCTTTTCCCCAGCTCCATGACACACCTCCTTGCTCACATCTCCACGTGGCATCACTCTTTGCTCTCTTGTGTTGTCCTCAACAGACTCAGAGCAGACTTTGTGTTACAGAGGGGGGTTTGGTGTGAGTCACCTGGTTTACTTGGAGTCTGAGAGCAGCCCCAGAGGTTTTCCCCCAAGGAAATGCCCTCTCTCTTTAGGGAGGGGAGCAGGCAGGGCTCAGGGGGTCTGTCTGGCACCCCCATGCCCAGCACAGTCTCAAGAGTTGAGTGGGGCTTGTTTGCTCCCACTGCTGCCATAGAGCTGCTCTTGCAACACGAGTCTGCTGCTGCGTTTCTGGAAGAGCTGAGAAATGTGCCATTGTCAAGTCTTGAACACAAGCCTGTCTTGATGAGATGACATTCATTCTGCTTGTGTGCATATAAGAGACAGATCAGAAAATCTCTTGGTTTTTTTTCTTGAGTTTGAACTGCATTTGAACTCTGGTGCTCTGCTCTGAGGCCTTTTCTGTATCTACATGGTGCAAACACAGTTGCCTGACCCAAATCTGTGCCCTTGAGTACCTTGCTGAGCTGTTCTGCTCACACAGGAACTGACAGCAGCCCCAGCCTTGCCCATTTCACTGGTGCTTGTGGCTGAGCTCTGAGAGATTCCCCCTGACAGGAGCTGGTGAGCCCAGGAGCAGAACCAGGCAGGTCACTGGTGTCCCTGGCCCTGCTGCCCACTGAACACCTGGGCCAGGTGCTGTCACTGCTGCTGCTCCTGTGGACTGAGCCAGGAAAGGGAACTCCTGCCTCATCCAAGATTTAAATGCAGGGCCCTGTCACCTCGGCCAGTCTGAGGCCAGTCTGGGTTGCTGTCAGCTCCAGGGTGACTGATGTCCCTGCGGAGGTGGCACCCATGCAGGGACAGGGGATGGCAACCCCGGGCTGAGGTGAGCTCCTCTCGTGACACTGAGTGAGTTACAGCCAGCAGCACTTTATTAAAATGGTATTTTGTGTTGGAGAGCGAATCTGGCAGCAGATGGATTAGTGGGCAATCCATCACTCCCATCTTGGCCGCCGCCAGCTCAAACGTGCTCCCTGTGCTCCAGCACTGCAGCTGGGAGGCAGATTTACAGCCTGGTCAGCTCTGTCTACTCCCAGTTGCCATCCATTGAAGTATTTACTTCTGAATGTGATACACTGGGAGCAAAGTCCCCCTGTGGAAGCACAAGGATGCGAGCGCCGCACGCCGTGGGACCTGGGGACGTGGGAGTTTCCCCAGGAAGCTTTTGCTCTGCCAACCCGTGTTTGTGTCTTGAATGGAGAAGAAACACTCAGGATCTTTTGTGATCCCTTGTCTTGGGTGCTGGGTTTTATTTCCTGCTCTCTGCTCTCACGTGGAGTCTGCACCAAGCCTGAGATGTGCCCAGACTTGGAGAAGAGCTCGTGCATTGGAACCTCTGTGCTCAAGGACTGGGGTGCCACAGGGTCAGACCTGCCCTGTTTGTGTGTGTGGTTCTGTTCCAGCGAGGAGCAGACTGAAGGATGGCCCAGGACTGGTTCAGGGTGGCAGATCTCAGTGCTGCTAGAATGGGAAATGTTTCCTTTTTCCTTTTCCATGCCAAAGCTGAGTTTCCTATACTTTTCCTGCCTTTCTTGCCCATGCAGGCAACTGGCACGAGAGGCCCAGGCTGCTCTCTGCTAACTTGCACCCAGATTTTAACAGTAAAATATTTATCTTCCTTTAAAATCAGTTCTGGACCTCAGAGCTTCCCTGTGGTCCCAGTGAGCAGGAGACAGGCAGGTGAAAATCTGGGACAGTGTCCTATGATGTCACATAACCTGGGGGAGATCACACAGCCCTTCTTCATAGATCACGACAGGTTCTCCCACACCTTTCCAGCCTTGTTTTTGTGCCTTCTCCTCCTCTCTCAAGCCCCTGCCCAAAGCTGGTGAGCTGCTGGCCTGCAGTGCCCCAGCCACTGCCCCCGGAGGTGCCAGGGGGTTCAAAGGGTTGGAAAAAACACTCAGATGCAAAACATGCAAAAAACTATTTTACTGACAAACAGCAAAGGACGGGCTTAGTTCCAGGAGCTGAACTGGTTATATACAAACATCTTGTTGAAAGGGAAGGAATGGCTGAAATACACTCACTCGTTGACCCAAATAAAATCACAGTGTGCTTTTTCTATTGCCTCCCCCAGCCCAAGCTCTCTCTGCGCCTTCAGCTGCTCCCTCAGCACAGGTTGTCCCCACTCCAGCACAGCCACTGGGGAGCACAAACCCCGGGTGACATCTGCCTGTGCAAGTATATTGAATTAAAAAAATTAGCCATTATTGCTTTTCAACCACAGTAGAGATTATTCTGTGATTAGACTCAGAGCAGAGTATAATCTCTCAGTCTCCACGTGTGCTGTGCCTCTCCCTGCCTGATGCATGCAGAACTGGTTTGGGTGCAGAGAAAAAGAAAAGAAGGATTAACAACCAGGGAAGACAGCACTCCCAAGCTTTGTTCTCGTGTTCTCACTTCAGAGCATCAGTGAGAAAATCTGCCTAAACTCAGTGCTCTGTCCTGCAAGGGCTTCCCCTGCCTTGGTCAGCGTGAGCTGGGACTGAGCCACCCTGGGGTGTCCCCTCCTGGAAATCCCAGGGCTCAGCTCCGAGGGGGGGACTAAACCCACCAACCCCTTTGGAAGAGAAATGAGTGCCAGTGAGTGGGAGGCACTGAAGGAGGAGCGGGCTCATGCAGCGAACACGTGAGGACACGCACAGCTGTGAACACACGGACACGCACACGGAGCCGGGACCCCGGGGGCCCAGCCAGGAGCCAGCAGAAGGGGCAGCCCAGCTCCTCCTCACCCCTGCCACGCTGTCCCACCCCTCTGCCTCCTCCTCCTCTGCCCCAACAGCCCACCTGCACAAAGATCTCAGACTTGGCTGTCTTTGTTTTACATTCTCTCACTCGGTTCACCTACCACTTCACGTTCTCCTGAGCACCCCAGTGAGCCAGGCTGAGAGGGCTTCTCATCCTCATCCCCATCGCCATCCTCATCCTCATCCCAGGGCAGAGCCAGCAGTCCTGTGTCCCTGCCCTGTCTGCCCCCTGCCCTATATCCCATTGCCTCTCACAGGTCTGTCCCACCAACGTAGCCAGGCTGGAAAATTGATGCAAATGTCTATTTGTACCACGTGCTCTGGCGATGGAAATACTTCTGTCCTTTCACATCCAGAGGGGCTCTGGGAGTTTCTGCTCGCTGTTTCTACCTTCAAAGCCCCCTGGCTCTGCCTCCTTGGCACCCTCCCTGCAGGTATTAATGTGAATTCATGCCCTGAGCCTTCTCCTCCCCAGCTTTCCCAGCCTTCCCTCACAGAGGAGATGCTCCACGCCCTCCATCACCTTAGTGGCCGTGTTTAATATCCCTTTTTATCTCTTCTCTCAGCTGAGCACGACCAGAAAATGAGGTAGAATAGCAGTGAGAGTAACTAAAACCACCCCACCCTGCTGTCAGTGCCCTGGACACACATTCCAGGCTCCCTCCTGGCCTTTGATTACGGATAAAGTGCTGCCAGGTACTTCAGCCAGGATGGGCCAGTTGATGTGTCCCTGGCTGGCTCAAGGGCTGGCTGAGCAGTAACAGGGCACAGTGGATGGATGGATGGATGGATGGATGGATGGATGGATGGATGGATGGATGGATGGATGGATGGATGGATGGATGGATGGATGGATGGATGGATGGAATCACAGGACGCACCTTCCCAAACTGTTCCTCAAAGAGGAAGGGTTCTTTTTGCTATTTATATGGCCAAGGGGTCTATTCAGCAGTGCTGGCACTGAGGACAGGATTTGATTTTCAAAAGGAGCCACTGGTTGCTGCAATGGATTTCTCAATCCCCTGCCTTTTTCTCCCCCTGTCTTCCCACACCTCCCCTCCGCAGCAGCTCCCAGGCACCAGCACACACCCGTGGGGTGTGCAGGCGGCCAGACCTGGGCTCCTCACCCCAAAAACACAGCAGAACGTTCCCGGTGCCAATCCCGGCTCTGGAGAATCGGCACACACAGTTTCCAGCTCTGCCTCTGCCCTAAAAATAGCCCACCAAATCCCCCCACCACCATCAGAGCCTCCCTCAAAGCATCTGGCGGGCGAGTGCTGAGACAGAGCCCACGCTTGCCACTCCCGTGCCCCGCAGTTCCCACTCCACATCCCACAGAGCCGCCACCCTGGAGCTTCGCAGCCCCTGCTGTGTCACCTCCCTCGTGCCAAAGTCACTCGCTCCCAGCCAGACCCTTTTCGCCAGGGGTTGTTGCTGGGTTTGGGTGGTGGTGGTGGTGGTGTTATTTCATATGTGTGTGTGTGTGTGGATCAGAGGCAAGAGAACAACAAACGAGTCAACACCAGCACGTCTGGGACAATTAAACAAGGAGAAAACACCCCCACGACCAGAGAGAAGCTGAACAGACACGAGCACGGAGGGACGGCGCGACGGCAGACCGCGGGCAACCGAGCCGACAGCAAGGGTGACAACCTCGCTGGGACGGAGGGACAAGAGAGAACACATCAGACAGGGCTGGGCAGGCTCCCAGCTGGCACAGGGGGTGGCACAGGGGCACAGGTGATGGTGGCAAGCAGGGAGAGCAGGGGCTGCGGTGCAGTGATGGTGCTGGGCTCCTGCGGAACCCAAAACCCTCCCTGCCCTTCCGCTTCTCTGGGGGCTGTGTCACCTCGTCCCCCAAAGAGGGGACATGGCAGACACGTGGCCGTGGGGAACAACTTTCCTGTGTCTGTTTTTGGGCACTAAATGTCCCGTGGGACTGGGCTGCTCCTGGGCAGGGCGTTCTCACCACTGCATTCTGCCCATGTGGGAGGTGATCCAGCCCCACAACAGGCACATTCCCAGCTCGGTTCCAGAGGGTGGAACCTACAGCAGCTTCCAGGACTCAGAGGGAAAACCATCCCACACCAGGAGCTGCCCTTGTGTCCCTGCACGGAAGATGCACCAGATCTCTTTGGTCAGGAATAGAATTCCCTCCCTGCACGAGAAGGAACTTTACTCCATATTTACAAAGGGTGAAAATCCAAACCTTGTCAGTTCGCCACTGGTGCAGTTTGTGCTGGGACAAACCTGCTCTATGAGGGGATGTCTGGTTCCTGTGAATTTAAGACCATTAATTTACTCCTGGTAAATTTAATTGCACTGAGAATAATTTTGATTTTTTTTGACTAAGTGTGAGCAAGAGGGGAGCTCACAAGGCAAGAGCTACAGACCCAGATTAAAAAAAGAAGTCTGTTCTTAAATAATGGGATTATGTGTTGTCCTTCTTCCAGAGCCTCATGCTCTTCTGAAATCCCGGTGTGGATCAGACAGATCAGACTTAGTGAGTGAGAGCCATCACTTCACTCTTTCCAGTTGTTCCATATTTAATGATATTTCAGCCAAGATCCGCTGCTCGAGCAGGGCAAAGCCAGGCTTTACATTCAGTCTCAGTTTAGGTCACTGCCTTAAGTCTCTCTTGTGAGAGGCTCCAAGTGGGAAGATTCTTTAAAGTGCTTTTTTTTGCCCCCCATAAATAGTTCCAGAGACTCAATATTTGACCTTACCACGATGGAATTTTCTCCTCTATGTAACACTGTCCCACCAGAAGACCTGTGGATGACACAGGACCCTCTCTTCCCTGCCAGTGCAGTGTGTGCCATGGCACGAGGAGGTTGCAGTGCCACCTGTCTTGGAAAGGAGCTGCTCAAGGAAAAGTCATTCCCTAGATTCCAACAAGTGGCTGCACACAGTACAACCACGGGGAGTCTGGAATGACAGACAGACAGAAATATGGACCAGGCAATTATTCAGGCCCAGACAGAAACCGGGGCTCCAAAACAAGAGGCACTAGGGAATAGCCAAGGTAGGAACGGCAGAGAAATGGGAAGGTTTGGCTCTTGGGGCTTGTAATTAACTGAACTGATCCTGGGCAGAGCAAACAGGAAAAGAAACCCCAAGACACGGAAGCTGAAGCAGGGAGGAGAGAGCTGGAGTGATGGTGTCCTTCTCCCTCCACAGATATTGCCATCACCCACCGGGAGCCCACTGACAGTGTCAAGGAACCCATGGAAGAATCCAGCAGTTTCTGTCAATATTCATCATCTTTTGTTCTGGCCGTTTTCCCCACCTAAGCACAAACCCACTCAATAGAAAATGATGAATGAAGGACAAACGGTTTCAGGGCTACCATTTAAATCCTTGGGCCATCTCCCTCCTTTGTTCCTCTCCAGCAGTTCTCTCTCTTCCCCCCGCAGCCAGCAGAACTGCTGCTGCCCAGCACCTGCTCCAGGGGTGGCTGTGCCCTGGGCACATGTGCTGCAGAACACGAGCACCACGGCCATCAGATGCCACCACACTCACACACCAGCACACGGGGGCTTTTCCAGCCCCCCCGGGCACCTCTGCCTGCAAGGGAAGGAGCTCTCGAGGGGTGCTCTCTGGTGTCAGACCCTTGATGGCATTCAGACCTCAAAACCCACATCTAAGCTCTGACCAGGGGAAGCAAAGGCAAAATCACATTAGAGCGTCCTCGTGCTTTGATTCGGCCGTGGGAACACGGGACATTTGGGACGCTCGAGCCTGGAGAGGAGTTTGGCTTCAGGTCCGTGTCTGTCTGTCCCTCAAGCCAAGCCCAGCCTGCTGCTACTCCAGGGCAGGACCCCAGGAAATAGGTGTTTGTTCATGTGCAGGAGGAGCGGGACCGTTCCCAGGGCACTCCCACTGCACTGCCAGTGGTGCCGGGGTGGCCGAACCTTGGGCTCCCTCTCCAAAAGAGGGACGGAGCAGCTCCTTCCCTGCCAGGCAAGGCTGGGGGGTGTTCATGAGCAGAGGGGTATGATCAGGGGGCAAAGTCAGATCCAGAGCCATCCCATTGCTCCCTCCCTCCTTCCTCTCCAGCTCTAGCGAGGAACAGCGGCACTGACGCCACCAAGGTGCCACCAGAGGTGCCAACCCCACCGGCTGGCACCGAGATTCCTCGGGTTGCTTAAGGCAGGTTTCAGCGTACAGCGACACAAACAACGACCCACTTACACGTTCCCAGGACTTCCTTCCCCCACAGCAACTCCCCAAAACACGAACCGGAGCAAAAAGGGCCGCCGTGCCTTCCCAACCCGCTGGCAGCGGCGCCCATCCAAACCTGTGACCGGCCAAGGCATTTTAGCAACAGAAGGGGCAGAGCGGAGCAAAACCAAAGCCAAAGGACCAAAGAAACGGGGCACTCGAGCTCTCGGATGAGACACTCTGCATCTTCTTCATGCCGTCCCACCTCCATCCCCTCGGCCAACATTCCCCTCGGGGCAGCTGGATGTGCAGGACAGCCGGGAACGCCGGGAAAAGGGGGCTTGAAAGTATAATGCAAATCTCTTTTCTCTTTTTTTTCACTTTGTTTTTGTTTGTCTGCTTTTTTTTTTCTTTTTTTTTTTTTTTTTTTTTTTACATATATACACAAGTCTGACAATAAAATGTGGAACACAGTGCAATGTCTTGGCTGCGTAGCATCCAGGACTGGCTTAGTTGTGCATCGTGGTGCGTCCCGGGGACACACGGGATGGGTCAGTAAAACCGCGTCCTCGGCTGGGCTTCCGTGGAGGAGCAAACCAGAAGCTGGTCCTGGTGGAAGGAGAGCGGAGTCCTCTTTGAAAGCTCACTGCAGTCTCTGGGGGGGAAGGCTTTCCTCAGAGGTGCCGTGGGCTGGGGTGCCCGTTATGGTACAGCTTCTGTTTGATGTGCACCATGTTCCCGGTCGCCTCCTCGTACTGCCTGTGGTGACGTTTCCTGAACTCCTTGAAGTTACAAAATTTTGGAATCCAGGACCAGGAGTTGTCTGCAAGGCAGAAAGGAGAAGGGGGATGAGACGTGAGAGGAATGTGCTCTCCTAGGGCTGTCCCTGGCCTGTCCCACAGCAGCCAGGCGCTAGACTGAGCCTTGGCAAAGCCACCCTTCAAGACCTGAACGGGGTCGAGGTTCTCGGGGCAGCAGTGGGACCTTCTCTGCCCCTCAGCCTGGACAGCATCATTTTTTAACCCAGTGGTTCAGCCCTTGGACATCTCCTTGGAGCGACGCTTCCGCTGCCATCCCGTTCCCCATGAGAGTTCAGGGTGATTCCACCCAGAAACACACACAGCCCAACCCCCCAAAGCTCAGAGAACCACGGACCGTGCGAAGCTGAACGATTGCCCTGGGAAGTGGTCGGGCTCGATGATCTTGGAGGTCTTTCCCATCCAAACGAGCCTGAGTCCAAGACTGCAGCTGCCACGGGGTGGCTGCGCCTGCTCTGACCAGTCACTACGAAGCACAACCTGATGTCTGAGCTTCTGTAGAATGTTTTCTATTTTAAGCAATCTCCTCCATCAGGAAGGAGCTATAGGTTATTCCAACAGACCACGATTTAAGCTGATCAGGCCACAATGTGACATTGAGTCACTGCTAAGTGGTGCTCATGTATTTCAGGGAGGGCTCCTCACTCTGTACCAGCACAGAATTTGTATTACCCTACCCCTGTCTCACAGTCACAGGCACCAGCTCTCAACTTGGAAGGGAATTTCAGCTTTGTTCCACAATAAAACAGGATTCCTTTCTGCTTATTGCCTTTAAAATGACTAATTTGCGCTAATTTGAATGAAAAGGAAATACCTAAAAGAATATTGCACCCTTGGCCAACCTTTCCTTAAAGCCTTAGAACAGCATAGATGGGGAAGGGGGGAAAAAATGAAACAAAAGAGATCAATTAGCTTAACCACTAAATTAATTACTAAAAATAAAGTCTCCATTCACAGGGGGTGGGTTAGATGGTGGGACCACGACTGTAGCTCAGGGCTCCAGCTCTGAAGAGCAACATCACTGTGCTCATAGCACATCTCCTGCCAGCCCTGCCTTAGTGGGCACTGGGGAGGGCACAGCAAAGGGGCTCTGATGGGGGGCAGGTGCCAGAGCCTCAAAACTGGCCTCGAAAAGGTGCCACTGCAAACCCTGCCAATCGTCCTTCTGCTTTGGGAAACAGCAGCACCACAGCCCAGAGAGAGCCCTGACTCAGAGCCTGCTCACACAGGATTTGGGAGCTCTAATGGGAAATTAATATCACTTTTATCTGAGTTTTTAGAAGGAGATAGTCCACTTCCCTAATTAGAATTTCATATGGCTTTGCAGATAAATCTTTCTCTTGCTCACCCTCCTTTTCCTCTGGGTTGTAATTTCACAGACACCATCAGTCAGAGCTGGAGACACCGAGATTTATGGGTGCACTGGGAGGGGATTTCAAGTCATTCCTTAGTTTAATAGTTTTTCTGCCTTTTTTTCCCTTCCAAAGATTAAAATCCGTGGGGTGTCCATGCTGAGGGAGCAAACCGGGAAAGGGAAGGAGTGTCTGTTTGTCCTTCTCAGGGTGTTAATCTGGGATTCTGAACTAACTGGTCCGAAGACTAACTAGTCTGGACAAGATTTTTCCCAGTGAGGGTGATGTCACCACATCTGGACACATCTGGACAGCAGCTGACACAGCACAGATGTCTGCCACGGTCATCACAATGTCACACCTTTATACAACCACACAAGGCTGTTCTCCATCAGCACAAACCTGGTTGCAAATTAGAAAAATCCAGATTTTTTCCAATTTTCTTTTTGTTAAATCCAGATTTTGGAAATTTGGTCTGGCCTGAAAAGATTCAGCCCAAAGGTGCAGCCACAGGACCCCCATCACCATCCTGCCCTTCGCATCCTTTGCATCCAACACTCCTTTGCACCAACACACACATTACCCTTTCCAAAGCACAACCCTCAGGGCTGGGATCCTCAGCTTGCTATTCCCACATCAGCATTCCTGCTTGGATCATAGAACCATGGAATATCCTGAGCCGGAAGAGACCCACGAGGACCATCGAGCCCGATTCCTGGGATAAAAAGGGCCGGGATACATCCGGCCAGACTTGTGCCAAATCCACACGGCATAAATGTGGCAAGGGTGCGGATCTCCTCCCTCTCCACCAGCTTCCAGGGGCAGGGCGAGGGATTTGGGGCAGAGGAGGAGCCCGTGGGGCTGCACTTACCATACCGTCGGCTGGTTCTCCAGGCTCGCACCGCGTAGTGGAGAACCCCGTCCATCCACACCAGAAACCAGCTTATACAAAAGCCCAGCAAAAGTCCCAGCATCAGATCAATCTCCTGCTTGGTTACATTGTCAGTCACAAAGTAGTTCTCCGAGGAGTCCACCACCGACTGGTCCCCGTCGTACGGGATGACATAATGGACGTGGTGCCTGTGGCGGGGGACAGGAACGGCGAGAAGCGTCAGCGGGGAGGGGCAGAGCACCTGGTGTCCCCAGCCCTCGTGGCCAGGGACTGGGGTGACACCGCTCCTTCCAGCTCCTACCACCGGCCCCCACAAGCAGAAGAGCTGCCCTGGCTTTCGGTGCCGCTGCCAGCAGAGGAATCGGCAGGGAGGGAGGGGGAAAGCACAGAGACCCGGGCGTGGAACTCGTGTCGCATTCCCGACACGGGCGCCCCGTGCCCGGGTTCTTCATCTACAACACGGAACATTAAGGACGGCACGAGGTCGGAGCAGCCACCCCCGGGGACACAAAGGTCACAGCTGCCTGTGTTGGAGGCAGAGGCCACTAATGCCTTGTTCCTGTGAGCACACAGGGGCTGGGAGCAGCCACGTGGCCCTGCCAGGGCCACCGCCACTCACCCCTCCCAGGAGGGAGAACCATCCTCCCCCTGCCCTGCAGGATGGCCCCGGGGATGAGCTGTCCTGCTCCATGTCCCACCTCCTAGAGTGAAATGAGACTTGTATCCCTCCCCTATCAGAGCAGAGGATGTTTATAGCCATGGAGGAGGCACGTGAAAGCATCCCTGAATTCCTCTTCTGACAGCAGAGGAAGGAATTCCTGCTGCAGTGTCGCTCCTGGAAAAGTCACACAAGATCCAAGACCAGCTCAGGTTCTCCTGCTGCAAGACCAAGATGGTTTGGGGTGTTCCTCAAGGACCAGGCAGCAATTCCTGCCTGTAGGAGAGAGCGAGAACCCCTCCCAGCACAGGAGCAGCTGGAAAAACCCCTCCCAGGGCCCTGAACACCTCTGGGGATAAAGGAGCAGCACTCCCAGCTCCGGAGCTTTCCAAGGTTTTCACCTCTCTCAGGGGTTTGGAGAGGCTGGCCCTGTGCCTCTTGCCAGAAGGGTGACCGGGTTCATTTGTGCAATGAGGTGATGGAGACCAAGCTGGGGATGAAGCTGAACTGCTTGAAAAAACCCTGGTTAACTTGGGAAAACCGGGAAAATGGCAGGGATGGAATGAGGGAGTTGTAGAGTAGGAAAAATCAGGCAGGTCTGTGGGGGCTGAAATGGGAGGGGATCAGCAGTGACAGGTCCCTGAGAGCTGAGCATGTGGGATGGGAGGATCCCAGATGATGGGGGATGAAGGATGCAAACCAAGCTGCTCTGGAGCTTCTGCATCTGCTTTGAACAGCTCCGAAGGTTCCCCGGGGGAGCAGCCAAGAGCCCTGGAGCTGCCCAGGCTCTGTGCTCAGCCCTCCTGCCCCTTTCCTCTGCCCCACCCAGAGCAGGGCACGGCAGGGCAGGTGCTGTCGCTGCTCCAGGGAGCCCAGCGGTGACCACCCAGCCGGGTGAGGTGGCCTCAGCAGCCCCATGTGCCTTCCAACACCACGGGCACCACATCACCACCACTGTCCTGCCACCGGAGGCATCACCAGGGCTCCCAGCTTGAGGCAGAGCTGCACGGGCTCTCCCAGTGCTGCCACCAGCATCCCCAGCATCTCCAGCATCTCCAGCATCCCCAGCATCTCCAGCATCCCCA
>VWZF01005396.1:529876-553115 GCA_013396755.1 Sclerurus mexicanus
CCCCGACCCTCCCCAAAATCGGCCCCGCTCCAGAGCGCTGCGAAACGGAATCGGGGATAAAATACACCCCGACAACCTCCCTCCCGCCCCGAATCACCGCGCCCACACCCACAGGGGGAAAAAAAAAACCGAACCGCAAAAAAAGCCGACCGAAAAAAACCCAAACCCAACCAGGAACCCTCCCGGCTCGGGGCTGCTCCGAGCCCGCAGCCCCCGGCCCAGCCCCTCCCGGGCGCGGGTGGCTCCGCACGGGGAGGGGGCAGGAGGGATGCGGGATGCAGGGGAGGGATGCGGGATGCAGCGGGGGAGATGCGCCCAGGCCAAGGCGGCGCCGGCCGCCCCCTCCCCACCCCGGGCATTTACCTACGTGGGGAGGGCGCTGCTCCGGGAGCGGCTCATGGCGAGCGGCGGCAGCTCTGCGGGCCGGCCCTGCGGGGCTCCCCCCGCCCCGCAGCCGCACGAGGAGCCCCGGCAGAGGCGCTTGGCCGCGTTTCGAGTCCCACACGCCATCCTCACCCCGCCCTTCCTCCGCCCGGGCTCGGCCCTTCTCGCCTCGCCGGGGGAAGGATGATGCGGGAGCGGCGGGATCCCGCAGCGGGACCCCCAGCGGGGTGCGGGGGTCCGGGCGGGGCGGTGGGAGCGAGCCCCGGGCTCCGCCGCAAACACGCCTTCCCTCGGCACCTCCCTGCGCTGCCCGCACGGAGAGCGGCCCTCGGCGGGGTCCCAGCCCCGCACCCCGAGCCCCCCGCCCGGGGGACGCACCCGAAAGGGCTCCCAGGGAAGGCTGCGGGCGCCCTGCCCTCCCCCGAGCACGCTGGAAAGGGAGACGGGAGCAAATCCCACCTCCCCGAGAAAAGCTGGGATGGTGCGGGCACGGGAGAGAGACCCCCCCTGTTTGGGGACACAAAAAGGGACAACTTTGTGACAAACGCCAGACGTAAGGGCCGAGGACAAGGTCGCACTTCAGGCTCTGCACGGCTTTATTTCGCTGTGGTTTTGCTCAGTCCAGCTCAGGCCACGGGCAGGAGCTCCTGGGGAAATTAAAAAGGAAACGAGCAGCCAGGCAGGAACTTTTTGCTTGTTTGGTTGTTGCTCTTTTTCCCGCAAAGGAGGCGATGTGGCTGAAGGGAAGCGATTCCAGCCACCACGTGGGAAAGGGGTGGTAGCACCGGGCTCGATGGCCGGCGTGTCCCGCAGTGCCTTCACCTCCCCGTCCTCAGCCTTCCTCAAGGTGAGCTTCCCCTTGCTACAGCCCAGGTATTCATTTTTTGGGCTCCTCGGGGCCCTCAGAACAGAGTTTGCCAGCGCTGGGTTTTGCATTTTTGCATATTTGTTTTCCTTCTGCTCCTCAGGCCATAATCAGCCTTCTTATATAATGACTTGTGTTATATAAACTCCACTCTTCAAGGAACAGTCATTAACCTACTACCGGGTATTGAAAATACCAAAATACTGTCACACAATTAAAACCACTAAATGGTGTCCTCAAATTAGAGCGCAGATTGCATCGCGGATTTTTTTATATTTTTTTTTTTAATTTTTAAATTAAACCACACACATGAAACATTGGACAAGGCAGGCACTTCATGTGCAAGAGCAGCGGGGCTGGGAAGGTGCCTCCTGCCACACCCTGCCCAACCCAGCAGGGCTCCCTCCTCAAAAACCCTCTGCCCTCGGCTGCTGCTGCGTTTTACTGAGCTCAGAGGTGGATTCTACCATCGGTACGAAGGGCTCTGCAGGACTAAAGTGGGGAGAATGCAGCCGGTCGCTCTGCTAGTTGCAGAAAACAAAAGCATTTTTTAAACGACGGCCAAATAAATCACAGGAGAGAGCAGAGAGTTTGAAGACGAGTCCCAAGGAACGGCGTGGAAGTGAAGTTTTGCCCGGCCACAGGTCAGCGTTCCTCATTTCCCAGCCAATCCCAGGAATTAGGCATTTTAAAGCCACCTCTGCTGGCCTTAGGGAAGCTGGGAGAATATCCCAGGTAGCCGGGAATTGTGACAGCAGGAATTCTCACTGCTCGGTCTGTGTTCACGGGGTGTGAATCCTCCACTGCTTTTCCTCACTAAAGAGGGAGAAGGCCAACTCCAGAACTTGACAAGAGAGAGACCATCTCATCAGCAGCTGATCCATCAGCCTCCAAGGCAGGGGAGGGCACAAAATCACCACAAATATCCCTCCCTGCTCCTAAAGGAAAAACATATTATTTCCCCCGTTTCCTTTAATTTAAAGTTTATCTTGAAATCTCTTTTCGACACAAAAAGTAACTTTGACCTTGTGTTTAGCCAGTTTTATACCTACACATGTTTTTTTGTATACAAATGCATGTGCATCTCAAATAAGACTAGGACACCATAAAATTCCTGTATAGACTGAGCTCCGTTGTGGATTTCAATGCAAACGAAGCCTGTGGAGACAAAGTAACTACATAAATGCATACATTTCTCACTAGCCTGCAAGTTAAATGAGAAGTAACTTGTCAGAGTACAAACAAGTTTAGCCAAAGAACAAGTTTTGCTCGTAGAAATCTAAAATACTTTGAACTGACTGTGGATCACTCAAAATATTTATCTGTCCTTCCAGGTCATCCAGCAATCCTTCCGCACTCTGGTAAATAAACAAGTGACAAAGGACCAGCTCCCAGCGCTGCTTTTGTTTATGAACAGAACGTTTAGGACGGGAAGAACTATTCTGCAACATCCTGTACACTGTATTATGGTTTTAGGCTTCTTAGTTAAGAGATGCAGCGAACTGAGGTTCTAATTAATCCATAATTAGCACTACAGCAGCCAGAATTCTCTGCCAACCACACACAATCTTCCTGCAATGGAAAGGACTCTGCTGTAAATCTCCATATACACACAAAACTTGGGTTAAACCACCCCGTGTGGGTTTTTCCTGCCTTTCTGTGAAACACCAACAAAGAGCTCTGTTTGGGATGAATTAAGTTGAAAGTAGAAACCATTTTCAAACGCTCCCCAGGTTCCACCTTGCCAGGAGCAGACTTCAGTGCTGGTACTGCATGGGGAAGGAAAACTCTGCTCACAATGCTGAGCGCACTGCTCGCCTGGAATGTCTTTTAAAAGAGATCAGCTGCAGCAGTTGAGTCCTTACAGAACCATCTCCTTCCCTTGGCTGTAAATATCCCCATGGTAACAGAGATGGTATCAGACAGACAAATGAGGAGGAGCAGAGGAGGCCAACGAAATCCATCAAATACGGAGTCTCAAGGAACAAAATGGGACAGGACAAGCCAATTGGAAAACACACACTCTGCAAACCTTATCACAACTGCTGCTCCAGCTCCCCATCCCCTATTTGTTCTGACCTAGTCATTCTCCACATCTTCGAGTATTTTTAACAGACAAGAAAAGCAGCACAGGTAATTCAGGGATATTAAACACTCCCAGGACCCGAGTACGATGCACTGACCCATTTGGACACTGTCCAGGACACGGATTGAGCGGGCACAGGTCCAAGTTTCACCACAAAGGAGTTGAAAACACAGCCAACCCCCAGGTCCCAGGAGTGGAGAGGTATAGGGTTTTTTGGGGGCCTGACTCAGACTTCTGGATTTGCAGCTGCCAAGAGGTATTTTCCACTCTGGACTTGCAGGTGTTGAACCTGAAATGATGCTCTTTAACGCAGGTGTGTTCACTGAAAGGGGTTAAACAGCATCACCTTGCGATTTACGACCACACAGTCCAAGTTGTCTGCACAGAGGGGTAACACTGGTCTAAACGGAGAGGACTTGAACCCAACTCCTGCACGTGCAAAACCAAGAGTTAAGGAAAACCAGGGGACTCCTGTCAACTGCCAGAGGTCAGTGATGGAATGAGAGGAGCCAGGAGCACAAACCCCATTTTATGGAGCACAAACCCCATTTTATGGAGCACAAACCCCATTTTATGCTACTTCACTTCCAACGGGATGTTTACCAAGTTGTCCTCAGGTGTCCCAGAAGAGCCTCTTTTGCTCCAAACCGTTCACAGGTTCCTTTAACAAAAGGGCTTTTAAGATCTTCTCTCGCCTGTGAGCAACACCATTTACCACTCACGTTTTGAACAGACAGAGGTGTGAGCTTTTGCTCTCCTTGTACACACACCCACCTCCTGCGCCTGAGCTGGGACAACCACCTTCGCTGCTGCTGTGAAGGAGCAAAAATGCTTCTACTCAAAGCCACTTTGGTTAAAAACCCCCCAATTATCAATTATTTCTGTTGACAGCAGAGTTTGCCCTTTCTCCCCATCTTCCTCATACAATGGGCCCTGACTGCCACAGTCACAGCCTCTCAGGCTTATTCACCTCACAAAGATATTTCATGTTTTACCTCGAAAAGAATAGACACTTCCTTAGCTTCTACTTTGAAAACAGACAAACTGGGAGGTTTTTCATTTTTATTGGATGCTTCCAACTTTATAGCTAATAATATACAGATACTCAGTTTTTATATTGTTCCATTCACATCCTCACTGAGTTCAGCCATTCTGTCACATTAAAATAGAAAAAAAAAAAGCACAACTGAAATAAAATAAATTTGTAAGCTGGAAAAATACATTATAAACTTATATTCAAGAAACATTCTCTTTATAATTAAAAACCTACTCATAATAAGCAAAGTAGGGTTTAAAGAAAAACTCGATTTTAATCTTTAAATAGGCAGCCTTTGTGCATACTTCTAATCATTTCCTATGTACAAGCCCAACCAGTATCTCTGCCTACCTGTGACAGAACACCTGAAACGAAAAGACACTGAAAAGGAGTTTTTAAACAAACAAACAAACAAAAAGATCAATATTCGTTTTCCAGGAAAATACAGTATAATCAGAAATTTAAACACATGCTTTCCTCAACTGTATTAAGGCCTAAGAGACAGATGTGCTTTAATAAAAGCAGACAGTATGAAGAAAAGTCCTTCCACTTTTCTCTTCAAATTCCTGTAACAGCTCATCTATTTCATTTTCCATGTCTTCTGTGTGCTGTATCTAGAAGAGAAAAAAGACTAAGCAACCAGACTCCGAGGACACGATGCTGTTCAGCAAACTCTAATAACCCCAGGCTTTGGGCTTGCTGGGAAATCTAATCCAGCAGGCTGTTCCCAAAAGTGCCTTCGTGAGATTCCCAGCATTCCCAAACGCACACACATTCTGCTTCATGTTTATCTGCAGATCCTTCCTTCCCCAACCCACCGAAGTGGCACTTCACTAGTACTTTGTTGAGTAGGCAACATCCATCCCCGCTAGATAACAACCAGGAGCTCCAGAATAGCTCCAGGCACACTGAACAGATGGCTAAAATTTCAACTCCTTGAACCCTCTCAGGCTTTTTGAATCTGGAAAGGACTTGAGACCAAAATAGACCACAGAGGCTGGAGGAAAAAAAAAGCCTGTTGCCACCCTGGGATAGGTGAACTCCTCAACCTGTGCAGTGTAAAAGGACACAGGCCCTTCCTCTCATCTCCATTGTCTGAGTGCAGCTCATTCCACTCTTAGCCAAGGGCTGGGGCACCAGCTTTTAACTCCACATCACACACAGCACTGTGGTGCTATGAAACACACCTAGAGAGGAATTTTTTCATGAATACTGGGATCCAGAATGCAACTCCGATGTTTAAATCCCACATAATCACAACTGCTTTGAAAGAGAGTCCACTTTGGAAACCACAAACTCAGTTAAGTTCATCTATTTGCCCAACAGCTCTGAAAATAACCACGGGAATTTGGGAACTTACACCTTGACAGGGATTTTACTGGCACAACTTCTGCAACATGCAGCACCCTTAAGGAGCACTAAGCAAAGGCCCCCCCAGGCAACGAGCCCTCTCTACTTACACACTGGCAGAGCTCACAGATAAGGAAAGCACCCAGCGTGGCCTCCTCGTGGTTGTCCTGAATGTCCACATTGATCACATGGACCGGCTGACACGTCTCCTGCTCTCTGGAATTTAAATCTATTGGAAAACAAAGCACATGTAACAGCAAAGCTCTGGGTGGAACGGTATCGTGTTTTACACCAAGTGTTCCCAAGGTTTTTAAAAATGCATAGACATTGTCACATCAGCCTTTCCCAAACTGATTTTTAGAATATTTTATTCAATGTGGTCTTACACATTGTCCCTTCCATTTCAAAGCCAAGAAATGGATTTTTGGCAAGAAAACAATTCAGATTTGTGGAAGGATCATGACAGTTTATTTGCCCTGCTCAAGAAAGGTTACTGCTCACTTTACTCTTTAAAGACAACGATCAAGTGTCTCAGGAAACAAGAAAGATTTTGTTGCCCTCACCAGATTTTTAACTGCTCATTTTTTAAAAGAGCACTGTTCATCCAACACTGAACACTATAACCTAAGCACTGATAGTCACATGAGAAAATTCTAGCTTTAATGTGTTCCTCTTATGGACAGGGGGTGAAGGTGGAAAAAAGCCCCACCTTCCTTTTCCTACCAGTGCACCCGTGTAGAGTTGTGCCTCTCTAACACAACCTTCCTACCAGACACACAATTGTCCTCTCCAACCCCATCCTGCACCTTCACTTTGGCAGGCCTGTTGAGGCTCTGGTGTACAATGCTGCCTTTCACATCCAGAGCCTTTTAGGTCAGTTGGGAAGGGCATTACCATGAAGGTAGAGAGATGAACAACTGGGAAACCAGCAAGCGGTTGATCTTCCCCTCCATTCCTCAGGATGCCCATCTACAGTGGCAGTAAAAGCCGTTTTCAGAGTGAAAACTACCTTCTACATGAGACACACCGCACTCGGTGAAGACCCTCTCAAGTACCAGAGCAGTCGTCCTCAGAACTTACTGATGCATTTCAAACCCTTCCCTTAAGCATTCACAACAGACTGCTCAGCCTGCAGGAGCCCAGATGCGCTGTGTTGCTTGTGACATGACCACTGAGGGCAGGAAAGGCAAGGCAACAGCTTTTTAAGTGGGACATGTGATCATTCCGCTGGCTGGTCTTTCAGTGCAGAAGGAACTCCTGTATCCAGCATTTCCAGAGGCACCCAAGGTTCTCAGCCCGGGAACTGACTGAGTCACTGCTGAAAGCCCAGGCTCTGAGGGAGTTCACATGGAGCCTGTGCTCTGTGTTCATGTACAACCAACCCCCAGCCCAGATCCTTCTGGCACATCTCGCTTTGACTCAGTCAAGGCGAAGCCGTGGCACATTTGCACAGTGTCAGCAACACTCAGGAACAGCTTCTCCACCTGGACAAGGAGGCATTTAATGGGGATCAACTGCCCAGCAGGTCACAGGAAGCCTTCTGCAGGGAAGGGGAGTTGTGTAAGGAAGAGATCTTTGACTGTTTCTCCATCAACCCAGGGTGCAAAAATGCTCATCCATACAATTGGTTAGTTTTTGAGATTCAGGAGCGTTTCCAAACCAAACATGGATTTGAGATCTTATGAATTTCTTTATGTAAGCCCTTAAAATTGCTGTACACACACAGTCTGTGTAGCTGCCAACACCTTTTAGAAACAAGTACTCAGCCATCACTGCTCTGGTACAGAAAGTCTACACCAATGACTGCAAGCTCCCATCCCCACTGGAGTTCCAGCAGCAGGAGTTGGAGGAGACAGAGATGGTTCCAGATTTGTGAAGGACTTCAGGGAGAAGGGGGGAAAAAGCACCCAAAGTTAATTTGGTTTATCAGTTCAAGGTCCTTACCTTCCACTACTTGATCATAGACTCTTTCTTCACACGTTAGGATCAAATCAAAAACATCTTTGCAGTTCTGGAATCTTTCTGGTCGTGGCTTGATTCTCTTATTTCTGTCCAACATGTGTAAAATTCCATTCTGTGTGTATCTGAGGTCGCTTGAGTTAAGTATCTTCACTTTAAGAAAAGTCATGTTTTCGAGCAAATAACCAGTACAAGTTAAATTATTACTGTATCTTTAACATAAGATTCTTTCTGTTTGCAAATACAAAGTTCAGTGACCACTAAAGAGATTCTCAAGATGACAGAGTGATCCCCATCAGGGTAATTCATGCAGCTGGTTCTCAGAGACCTGTCATTCTTCACTACAATGGCAGGACAGCTTTAAAAGACCCTCAGAAAAGCTCAGAACAACCTTCATTGGGCAACTATTTTTATATTCATGTTGAGAACACAGCCTGCACTGTCTGCATAAGCAGAATGCCCTGCATTCACTCCACTCCCTGCCCCTCGCTCCACGGGCCCCCCTCTTCAAAGGCAATTCCTTGGTGTTTCTGGTGTCACCTGCACAAAGTCCTACCTGGGCCTTGGGTTTATGCAACTGAACTTCCAAAGAAAGTCAAAGAAACAACAGAAGCTTTAAAAATACCCCAAGATAAATTCCCATTTAGGGACTAAAAAAACCACTGACTTTATGCCTGTCAGAGCCTCATCAGCGTGTGAAAGGAATCTGTTATGCTGCTCGGGAGCTATATTTGTGCTGGTGCTGTAACCTCGGGGCTCCAATTTAACATCCTGCATCCCCCTCTCAGGCAGGATTCACCAGTCCCACCGTCTCCTCAGCCTCCTGGGACATGCAATTCCATTAGGAGCACCCCAGGCTTCACTGTCACATAAATCTACCTGCTCAAGCCAAACCAAACTCCCTCTGAAGGCAAAGTTTTATGGGGAAATCAGGAATAGCAGGAAAGGTTTGAATTGAGAAAGCCTGGAAACGGATGCATGCCTTCCTTACTCTGACACAGCTGTATTTTTAGCTATCTAAGCATTTATTTTGTACATTCAAATAGCAGCCTGTAAATTTCTTGAGATAACAGGATTCTGAGAAAAAAAAATGCCATCATTAGTAGCAGTATGCAGGGGGTTCATCTTGGCTTATTTCCTTGCAGAAGAGGTCACATACATGTATTTCTTTTCAGAGAACAGTATTAATATTTTTGTAACACAAGACCAACAAGTCTCTGCCTACCTTTTTGCAGCTGCCCTCTGGTAGCTCAAGTTCTACTGCCCTCAGAAGCCAGATGTGCACCTGCCAACCCGTGTGCTCCAAGGTGTTCTTGAACAGTCTTCAAGCAAAGAGCCTCCAAAGCTTTTAAGTCTTTCAAGTGTTTAAGCTCTATCAAACATTAAATCCATCTTTCCACCTATTAGATCTACTTGATGTTGAAATTATATTCTACTCTTTTGCGGGTCTGCATCCAGGCTTAAGACTTCAATTTTGCACCACAAACTGAATGGTAGGTTGTTTAGCTCAACTATGTGCTGTCAATTCCCTTCCAGCCAACTGACTTGTACTGCACTCCTTTTCCCCAGGCCACCCAAGCCTTTTACCACTCTCCTTTCCCCAAAGATTTCTCCTTATGTTATTAAATAATTGTCCTTTACAGCCCAAAGCTCTCTCACAAGCAGTTCCTGCACATCAGCACGCCCTGCTTCCTCTCAGCACCCCTGTAAACTCTCCTGGGGTTTGTCACGCTTGGGCAAAAAAACCCCACTTTGATGTAGTCATTTCAGACCTCTGGTTATTTCTAGAGCAGGAAAACTACTGCATTTTCAAAATATCTGTCAACATCTGGCTGTGTTGCCTCGTTCCGTTGGAAGGGGAGCCCTTTTTGGGCTCTGTCATCCTCATTTCTACATCATGCAGTTCAAGGGGAGAAAAAAAAAAATCCACAACATCCCACACACTTTTTTGGGTTCTTTTTTCCCTTTCTAGGATAAAATATTGCTGGCATCTGTCCCCTAGCTTTCCTGACTGAGCCTGGAGACAGAATTACGCATATTCCAAAACCCACACAAGCTTTCTGCTTCACAGCCGAGCTTTCTGCTGCCAACTTACAGCTATTTTTTTGCTCCAAGGGTCCATCTGCCTATAAAAGGAGACGGAAATAAGCAGTTAAGATCCACGGCACTCTCATATCTGATGGTCTGAAACCTCTTTCACCTGGAAGAAACGAGCACAGCCTCCTTTGAGCAGGCAGGGGGACGTGCTCTGCATGACTGCATCCAGTGCATAATCACAATCCAGCTTCTTTCTCTTGGTGAGCTCAGGTGAATGCAGACACCACCACTTAGTAATGCTTTCCACTACACTGCCAGATGTTCAATCATTTAAGTCAGGCTCTGCTTTTTTTTTTTTTTTAAACTCCATGCTCCCTACCCCAGGCACTTCTGCTCTTTCTCTTCAGCAGCCACTTCTTCAGCAGGTCCTCACAAGATTTTCCCCTGGTTTTCCATGCTGTTACCCCTTCTCAGCCCTGCCACACAAACTCAACACAACGTGCCTCCATTTCTCCAAGAGGCCTCCACCTACTGCAAACTATTGGCATAGCACATCCATCACAGTTTTGCAGTGAGACCAATTCAGATTCCACCTTTATTGCAGTAACTATCCTAAACAGATCCTCAATATGATGAAATTTATGCAGGACAACTCATAATGGAAAGACTTGATCTAAGAAGGACATGGTGAGTTTTTCCTTTAGATAAATGGAGATGGCTATACCCACTTACTTCTATTGTTTCTGACAATGTTATCCCATAATAATCTAGTGATGAAAATACATGTATTTAAAAGAAAAGTTATGCGTGTGTTTGGATAAACCTCTAAAGCTTTCCCAGCTTCTGCTATGCAATCTAAAATCCCTGTCACAGACAGCAGAAATGCCTCTTACCAACCCCTCCATAGGTCTCTGCCCCAGACACATGGCATCCCTTATCACTCCAAGCATCCCTCACCCCTCCACCCACTTTATCACTAATTTGTCACTGACAGGGAACACGTTTAGCCATGAGCACCAACCAAAGGATGCCTATGGCCAAGACAGAAAAGTCTCTACCGTGTAAAATAAAAAAAATCATCTTACTGATCCAAGTATTCAGTACCTTTCATTTTAACTCCCATGAGAAGCTGAAGGTCCCAAGTGACTTGAGCTGGAAGTTTTGGGGTATATAAATTAGTTACATAGTCATCCAAAATCCCCATCCCTGGAAGTGTTCAAGGTCAGGCTGGACAGGGCTTGGAGCAACCTGGGCTAGTGGAAGGTGTCCCTGCTCCTGGCAGGGGGTGGAATGAGATGATCTTCAAGGTCCTTCCCAACCCAAACCATTCTGTGATTCTAAAATAAGCCATTCCAAAACAGGACAAAGATACTACGCTGGGTTAAGTAACATTTCTGGTAACGCTTGTGCCTGCATTAATGACCTGCAAAGAACTGAACTAGTTTTTCCTTGTGAAAGACAACTTCCTGGCATTTGCCAGCTACAAGCCGCACAGGTAAATCCAGCTGAGCATGCTCATAGCAGTCAGTCCAAATATAACCACTGGCTCGCTTCCTCAAGCCTGGCTGAGCCCCAAAGCTGAGGGGGACGTACCCAAACATCAGCAGAAGCAGGAAACATCTTGAGTTTAGCTCAGAGCTCAAGTGCCAGACAACTGCTGGTGCTGAACAGCTGAAACAGCATTCGGGGATGAAACTGGACTGATACAATCTGTCAAAGGGGAAAAGAAGGGGAGCAATGGCAAAGTCAAAGACCTGGAGAAGGACGTCACAGGCATACTGAAGGCAATAAAGGGAGATGAGGATACCAGAGACAGACCACAAGATGACTTTGAAGATATGGGATGTCTGACTATGCCATCAAACAGCTGACTGCGCACTTCATCCAAGTGTGAACTTCAAGAGGAGTTTGATTTGGATCGCTGGAATCTCCAGTGTTTGATCACTTGGCTCCAACTACTGCAAAGTCCAGCAAGTGACGCGGACACGTAACAAAGGAACACAACAGTGCCTGTCAGGCCCAGCGGGCAAGCAAGAGGGTTCCGAAGCGTCACACTTTTAGATGCTCTTCTCAGGTTTGGAAACTACTGCCAGAATCCAGAAGAGGAGCAGCAAATGTCATAGGACTGGGGGGGGGAGTGCTTTGAGGAAGCTGTGAGGAGAGAGAGAGGTCTGTGAGAAGGAATGAGTCACCCCATCTAACATCTCACAGAAGCAGGGGCTGCAACAGCGACTCTCCCATTGCCTTCTGCTGCTGTCACTGCTTTGTGCTGGGAAACTCTAAGGTAATTTTCAGCTACCTGGAGCTACAGCTGGATAGGGAACCTCAGACAAAGCAAACCACAGGCATTACAAAGCCTAAATCAATTAAGCCATTTCATTTAACGCGTTTGGGAAACCAGAGAACACAATCACAAAGACAGCAGGCAGGGAACGCAACACGCGTTCCTCAGTGCAACGCTGTCTTGCAATTAATGCCAGTTTAAGAAATTACAGCTGCCACCATGAAAATTGGTTTGGAATCGTTCTAAGGAAAAATAAAAATGAAGAAGCAGCCCTTATGTTGGCACAGAAGAAGTTTTGTGCTAATGGGAGGTAAACTCTTCAACACTGCCCTCCTTCAAGTCAGGATGGAACTGCCAAACTAGGACCAATAAATGAAACTGTTCCAATTATCTTACAAGAGCTGTCAGCCTCAGATAGGATCCTTCAGTCAGAATTCCTTAGAGGATCTGCTCAGGACTCACCTTGGCTAAGGAAACGAACCTTCCAAAAACTACCAGGCAGACTGACAGGATGGCAGAGGATGTTTTTATGTGCTGAAAAGCATTTAATATTAGATTGGAGTCTGTGCTTTCTACCGTGTCCCAAAGTTGAAACACAGGGGAAATAACATTTAAATAATACATATCTGGTTTATATATTTTTAATAATTTGATATATTTCCTTTTTAATGTGAATGAAACCAAGATTAAAGGCATTCTGATCAGAAACCAGACTAAAAAATACTGAAACCTGCTGCCTTTGAAAGGCCTATGACTTTGGGAAGCGTTTTGGTCTCATGATCCTTCAGGGAGAAAAAGGGATTGGAATTCAGCTCTGGCTGGAAGCATATTGATTCACAGAAGTGTGCCTCCAAAAGCCTGTTCAAATCCAGTTTAAACACTGCTTTCCATCCTTATCCCTTCCCTCTATTTCCAGGAGCACTGAAGCACTTTGAGAGACATGTTAAGAGAGAAAATGAGACTTGTACTGTACTGCATTTGGAAGAATTTTCCCACTGATATGCAGGCCATGACTTCAGCTATTTTTAGCTTTTGGAAGGTCAGGCTTCAAAAAAAAAACAAAGAAGAAAAAAACCAAGCTGAACCAAGAAGACCAAAAAACCAAAACAAAAACCCCAACAAAAACAAACCCTAACCATAACTAAAATAAACCATCCCAGAGTGGTTTCCAGACACAGAAGCTGCCCACTGGAATGATGGCTCAGAACAGAAGCTGACAACTGCTTATCAGTTCAAAACCCATGAAGAGAACCAGATAAAATGTAAGAATTACGTGCATGAAGAGCTTACCTGAAGGAGAATTTAAGTAAGTTACTGCTCAAGACTGAGCTACATGGCAACACCATATGGGCATCCAGCTTCAGGATGGAGTTCACTGAGAAGAACTAGATCCCAATCACCAAGATTATCACTACCATTTTTTTGGACAGAAAAGAACCAACACGTCTTCAAGTGACATGTACCAAGCCAGTTTTTCATCTTCATTCCTGAAATTTTCCTTCTAACTGAAGCACACCGTTAAGAACTTCTTTAGGATGTTTTCCACCCTCCCCTCAATTTTGTATCTTCCTGTAACTATGGAGCTAAAACTGGAATCCTATTTACAGTCAGAGAGCAGGTCAAATGAAGAGGTAAAATACACAAGGAACAGAGCAAGAGGCCAGGCTGGCAGAGTAGATGCAGGCTGCCTAGAAAGCCTAATTCAAAATAGCCACCTACCTCTGGAAATCTTGAGGTACCTTTGATGCGAGGGTCACAGATACATCAGTGTTGGCACAAGGAAAGGAACACTCAGGGAGGGAGTTAGTCAACACTGAGAAAGAGCCCAGGAGCTACTGCTGCAGAATTTTGGTCAAATTTCCATTTGAGCAGTTCCTGTCCCGGGGCATAAAAGCAACTGCTGCTGAAGATCTAAACTGGTGTTTAGCAAGTGTCATCCTTGACTAGTTTCTGAGTTCACTTCAAGGCTAGGCTCACCAGTTTTGCTCTATTTTTGTTTCATCTTTAAAGTCACCACCATCTAATTAGAATTAAGTCCTCAAATCCCTTCACACAGTTGTAAGGGGCAAATAATCAGAGTCTTGGAAAGGTGGATTACACATGCAAGTACAAGGTGGGGTATCTGTATCACACACACAGCCCCAGAGGTGCTGCATGGCCATGTCTCCCACACAGTAGCAGTAAAATCTTCTACTGTTGCCCTAGAAATAATAGAGGAACATTTTAAAAAAGGAACCAAAAGCCACAATGAGACCAGCATTAAATGGTTTTGTCACAGCCCTCTATTAGGACTCGGGGAATTTAAATACTATATTCTCCAAATGCAATGGGAGATGTGGATACTTATTTTAACTCTAAGTTTTAACTACCACATCTTAAGAGGCTTTGAAGTACTTCCATTTCAGATACACTGTAACCACCTACTCAACCGAATCTGTATTCTGGCTCCATTAATCCCTTATTCTTGTGCTTCTTAAATTCAACATATGCCTTCAAGGTATGTGAGCCTGTGCTCTATATTTCACTAATTAACTATAATAAAGGTGCTTTTAGTCTCTGTAGAGTGGGTTTTTAATAGTTGCCCCCCCTTTTCACAAGTGAACAGGAGAGGTTCAGTGGATCCTTCCTCTCTAACACAGTTTCACCCTTGCTCTAAGGGAGGTCCAGCACTGCAGCAGCTCTTTTCTGTTTGAGACCACTGCCTTCTGAAACTGGGGTCATTTATGTGGGCAGAGAATGTTCCACGTCCCTTACACCCACAAATTCCCTGAGTATCTGGTGTCCACAGTGCCTGGGATCCCTGCTGGCACATGGAACTGGAAGGAGATCCCTCCCAAGTGAGGCAGTACTGAATGCTGAGCCCTCAAACTTCACATCTGCTCACTGGAATATGGGAATATGTCACCAAGACACACTGTTTCAGACCGCACGGAAAGGCTGCAGATGAGAGTCATCTCCACTGAGCTGAGGAAAGCAAGGCTGGGGAACAGAACAAACAGCTCAATCATAAGGAAACACACCTCCTTTTGTCTGCCCATCCCAATCCAAGCCCAGGAGAAGAGCAGGCCCTCCCACCACACAGGTCATGTCTGGATGCCCACCACCTCTATGAAGTAAAGCTCACCCAAAAGAACTGAGGGCCCCTGTGACCCTGGTTCACAAAAACTACTCCAGAACTTGCTGATGAGAGTAGGTCTGGTTTTAGTTCTTTACCCTCAAAACCCATTTCTGGAAACGGAGTTGATTTCTGTGCTGAGTCTTCAGTCTGAAAACCTCAAGTGATCTGAGAGTCAAAAAAGCAAAGTCACAGAGACAATTGCTCTTGCCCTATTTCCCCTGCAACGGCTCTTGTTTGAACTGCTTTCCTTTAGCTTGAGAACAGGTTTAACTGTAACACTGCAGATACATTTGGGGAACACAGCATGGAGCAGAACCACAATGGTAACTCCTAAACATGCTAAATGGATGGGCTAGGTGGGCTTTCTGTTGGGTTTCTTTCTTAAAGGACTGCCATACTCAGTACAGCAGCAATGAAGAATGCAAAAAGGAAATCACAAGTCATTAGTGCTTGTTAAAATTAATTCTCAATTCATTTTCTTTTGAAGCAGTTCTTTTAATCAAGATATGGATATGACATACCTCATTATGATGGGTTTGCAAGACCTTCCTTTTCTCTACAGGCAGAGGGATTAAAAAAAAACACCAAATAAACCAGCACATCACCTGTGATCCAGTAAGACTATATCCTACAGTTTAGATTTTTTTAAAAAAGGATCCTTGTTGAAAAAAGAAAATCTAGAATGAGTGCCCCAATTTCGTAGGTTTGTGGGTTTTCTTAAAAAAGTCAACTTTAAATATAGATATTTTAAAACCACGCAGTTTGACATGGTCATGGTTTTTAGCAGTGTGTCTAATCCTGATCACCCCTGCTCTCCAGGATTAAATATGTCACTGGGCTCTCCTACGTCCATTCTTTATAACACACTATAGGATTGGGGTTTTTTTTGGTGCACAGATCACGTATCACGAAATCCTCAGTGAGAAGGGTGAGCTCTTTAATGAAAGGTATCCTCTCTCCCAGAGAAAGTATGCTGTAAACCTTACCTGGCCGTTTGTCTGAGCTAAAAACAACATTAATGTCGAGGTGGTCGCTCTTCCCAAATCCACTGTCAGGACAGTCTTTGCACTGAGAGGTGTGATCCACAGTGCAGTGGAGGCAATGGATTATCTGTGAGAGTATTGATGTGCTTTCATTCAAGAGCTAAACACGTTAACACACTACAAAAGAGCATTTGGAATGTGTGCATTGCAACTCGATAGCAGTTTACAAGGGAGCATTAGAGGCCCATTGTAAAAAAACCTCCTATAAACTTAAATCATTTTAAGTTCTCCAGTCAAGCAACTCTATATTCCTAATGCATAATGCCAAGTAACGAATTACACCTTTCAAGGATGAACCACACTGGATTTTTTAAAGAGGCCATGCCACAGGGATACAGTTCTTTGTCTTTCCTAAGCAGATCATTGTACATCTGATCATATGTTGTTTTGAAGTCATAAACATTTGGCTTGTCCGGTGCTGGTCCTGGCAGTTTCACATGAGTCCCTGTTCCAAAGGATCGAACGCTGAATCCTCGTTTGCTGCAAGACACAAGGGAAGGGCAGAAGGAAGGCAATTAGACTGGACAGTTTAAAACATGAAAGTGCTGAAGAACACAGAGTGAATTCTAAAAACACCTCTTAGCAATCAGCCAGATCACAACCAAACAGTTCAGCAACCAAACTGCCAAGCATTCCAAGCTTCCCTGCAGTCACAGTCCAAACTCACACACCATTTCTAAAGAAGCACCTCTATTTGACAGGGATTTTCTTACAATTATGGTAACAGCTTTTTGGATATTTCTTTTGTGCTTTCAGACACTCTGAATTTGCAAGAAGCATGTGTTTTCCATTCCCTTCTCAACAATACAGTAGAGGCAGAGACGTTTTGATATAATTAACAGTACCAACTGATCAATATTTCAGTGTTCTGCTAAAGTCCCCGGGATAACTACATTATACCTCTTACTCTGTTGCCCAAACTACCTCTGGTGTAATTGAATCAGCCCAGGACAAACGTTTGTGTGTCTGGTACTTTGCTCACAGCGACTGAAAGCCATACAGTGTAATTACCTTCACACAAGTGGGGCAGGTATCCTGCTGGCTGGTGCCTACAACCCTCAGGTAAACCAGGGGTTGCTTCATTCCATTCTTATGAACCACTACTTAATAGTTATAATTAAATAAAGAGGCAGAAATCTGCTTGTCTTTAGGGATAATGTCAAAATGTTCTTTTTGATTGCCCAGAATATTCATACTTGAACCTCAATACATCCTTCAGTAATAGTAAAAACCATGACAATGTATTTGTTGAATAAGGGACCAAAAAGAGGTTGTTTTCCGGTGGTCTAATGGACAAAGTTACATGGGAAGATACTGTTGCTCTGATCAACAAGGCTGAAACATTTGGGTGTATAATGACAGTTGACTTGAAACAGGTCAAAACCACGACTTAATCCATTTTTTCAAGGACTCCCACTTTCAGCTCCAACGATTTTAGCAGAGACTGAATGGAGTGAATGATGTTAAAACACAAAGCAAGCAAATGACCCAATGTCTCTGCCTTCACACTCCCCAAAAATAAACCAACTTTGAAGAGCTTTCCTTTGAGGACAGTGGAGACTGGGAACCAGTGCAAGAGTCACCCCCTGACTCCTTGGTCTGCACGGACAAGCCAGGAAGGAAATTCAGTGGAGACACCAATTCAGGTTGCCTGTTTGCCTTCAAATGTGACCCAAAATGCTTCTGTGCACAGACTACTGTGATCAAGTTCTGCCCAATCTCAAACACTGCTCTGCAGCTATAAACACTTCTTTCCTTGTATTTCTCCTATATAAGGACACAGTCCCTCCTTTCCCTTTTCTTGCTTCCCTACTTTTTCCTCCAGCAACTATTTATAGGTTCCTATTTCTGTAAACAGACAGGATACATGATGATTTTTTTCTTCTCTCTGCAGGACTAATGACTGAAAACAGATGCAAGTGGAAAAAAGTGCAATTCTTTGCCCCTCCCAGCCCTCCATCACATGTAACTGGTGCAGTTATGAGTCACTGGCAATTTATTTTCCCTGCAATACTTCCAGACCCATGTTTTTATTCTGCTGCTTCTACTGGACACAGAGTGAGACATAACACACATAGAAAAAATTGCAATGCTAGAAAGTTAATTTAGTTTCAAATTTATCTTTTCTTCTATGGTTTCCCCCAAACTTTTATTTTTTTTCCTTTAATACTATTCTTTGAAATAAGTCTGTTTGGATCACAAACTTCAAACCCCTCACCTTCAACTGCTGTAAATGTCCTTGAAGTTTGCATGATCTCATACAAAGCAAAACAGAAATCTTCATTTGATGTTCCACACATCAAAAATTTGTGCCTCCAGGGCCCATGACCCACTGAAAATTACTTCCTTGAATAGCTGGAATACGTGTTTCTCACGTGGAATTTCATGCTTTGTGCCTTGGCAACTGGTAGTGCCAACTTTTACACTACTGACACACCAGGTACATTGCTAGGAAATATTCTAAAAATGTTTCAACACATTTCTTGCAACAACTGGGGCACAGGAGAGGGAAGAATGCCTGCACAGAGCCATCATTCACCAGCCTGCTTTTGTGAAACAGCTGGACAGATCTAGTGCAGTGAGTCACCAAGTGTCTGTGGGAATGTGGCACAGCCTTTTAACAATGAACAACTCCTACAAGACAGCGTGTGTCTAGTATTTGCTCCTGCCTGGTAACACTACCCAGAGGATGGAAAATAATGAGCTTCAACTTCGGCAAAACCACTAAAGGGTAAGACAGACTAAGAGACTCTCCTAGCACTGATTTCTGAAGGTGTGGAGCTTAAACATTTACAGAACTATAAATGATGCCAAATTTCAGGAAGTTGTTTCTATCAATAGTATTTCAGACTGAAGTAAATAAACCACGAATATATTAAGGACAAAATGGGTCAGTAAACAGATTCATTTTCTGCTCACCTCAGTCTGAGGCCAAAGCTCATTACAGTGAGTTCACGTGCACTACTCGTGCTCATGAGCATTTCCCTCAAAAAAAAAAAAATCTCGGAGCTCACTGAAAACACCACTTCTCACCTGGGACACAACTGCTGCTGAGAGCAGAGACCAGCATGGATTGCACTAACACACCACAGAGTGGCCATCGCTCAGTTCCAGGCGCTGAGAGGAGAAACTACATTAATCTGTGCAGACTGAGATGTGAGCTTTTGTCCACACTTCTATTTCATTGTTATTTTGGGATCTCACAAATTCTTGCTATATTAAGGTACTTTTTCAGCTTACTGTACAGTCATAGCAGCACAGCTTCTCTTTACAGTAGCCAGTAGTATTACGAGATATTAAAGCAAATGCAATAAATCCTCCACTGCCACTGCAGCTGGTAGTGGTGAAGATGTTCAGGGGACAAATCACTAATTTTAACACATCCTTTTTCAAAACATGTAGCAGGAAATAACTACCAACTGTGCCCTCCTTGCAGGCTACTTAGAAAGCAGGTTATGGCATTCAATCAATACAAAGCCCACTCCCTAAAACAACCCCACACTGTTAAAAAGCAGGACAAAAGCAATGTTAACTAATTTTGAACACTAATAACTTGCTGTGATTTGCATTATAACTAATAAGCTAACAAATAATACCGCTTTAATATGAAATTGTGAAAACATTTCCTTCTTTTTCAGGGTTTATTAATACAATTCAAGTAGGAAATATAAATGTCAATACCTCACTGAATTTAGCTGCTGGCAGATGATGTCAGGAGAGAAGCTGTGACTAACAACTTACATAAACAGCACTGGTGCAACTTCAGTTCTCTTCTACGGTCAATGTTGAGCTACAAGTCCTAACATCAATATAAAATTTAAGTTTAGCTACTGGGGTTTCAATATTTAAAACTTTCTACTGCCACTAAGACATTCCATGTTCACACTCCTAATTCCCTAACACTGAGATTCCTAAAACAAAGAAATTTGTGGCTTAAGTGTGCACCAGCATTCAACAGGTTTTCATTAGCAGTGTAACAGAGACCCTGAACTCAGCAGCTTCCTTTTAAGGCCATCAAGGTACTACCAAGCAAATATACACCAGTGGAAATGTGAAAGTGCTGCATCAAAAATTTTGGTTATAAGAGAAGGATTACTCTTCTGCCTCTCTCCTCTATGTGTGAGGGAGAACCGTGGCCTCAGTGTGCATGCTCTAGAGCAAAAAAAGATAAAGAAAATAAAAAACAAGAAGACCTACAGAACGTTCTGAGTTTGGCTGGGGTAGAGTTAATTTTCTTCACAGCAGCTCGTATGAGCTATGTTTGGGCTCTGTGTTGGTAACAGGGGTGTTTTTGTTATTGCTGAGCAGTGCTTACACAGCACCAAGGCCTGTTCTGCCTCTCACCCCACCCACCCCAGTGGGCTGAGGGTGCAACGTCACTTCTGTGGCAGGATGAGTAAGGTTTGACGCAGGCACTGGTTACAGACACCCGGTCTGACAGCTTTCAAGGAGGGGCAGGTCTTTCTGCACAGCCCTTTTATTGCTGTTCCTGCTTCCCCTTTGCTTCCGTGTCTCAACACACCCCTGTGGGGATGGCTCTTATTCTATCAACAAACTTCAGACACACCTCCAGCCTGACTTCTGTTGGAAAATTAGAACAAAGTGTTTAAACCTGGTCAATTAAAAAATACATGAGTACACACTGAAGGCTGGACCCCAAACTTTGTTTCCTGCACTTTATTTTCACCTGCACTTCCGGTAGAATTTGTATCATTTAAAGTCCTACAATCCACTAACAATATAGTTTAAAGTTTCATGACTCCTCAGTTTCTTCCGAACTCTTCTTCCTCTTTTAATCAAGTGCTCTTTCCAACTGCAGTGCAATGTACAGCAAGACACTCCCTGAACTGGTGGGGCAGGTTGGCTTTGAGCCAACACAGACGTTTTTCTGAAGTTTACTGGCAAATCACCATTCTCACTGCAGGGGCAGTTACTTCCTCAGAGCATCACCAACACTTCACCCCTATTTTTGCCATTTACACTGCAAAAAAGTAAACGTTTTCCAAATAAATACATTTTGTTACATTTTAATTGAAAATTTAAGGGAGAAGAGACTTAAATAAACCCCCAAACGTTCCCCTGCCACATTGGCCAAACATCAGTCACACCGGAAGTGATTTATTTCTTCTGCAAAAAACACAAGAGGAAGGAAAAGGCCTGACATTAGTAATTTTAACTTTGTCCTTGGTACTCTGGTTTCAACTAAAACTCAGCTTCAGCATTATTAGCAGAAAAAAAATCATGTTTTCACAGAACTGCCACAGGTAACACCCAAGTTTAAGCATTAACAGCATGAAATGCTGCTCACAGTAAGATGGCTGCCAGACCAGATGCTTCTATTATTTATCCCTTCCAAGGCTATTATTTTTATTTAAATGTAGCTCACAACCTACACACAAGTTGTTCAGCTTGCTATGCTAACAATGTGTATTTCTAATGTGAATGTTTCCTCACGTAACTTTAATAAAATAAACCCAAACACCTTCATCGTGTTCCTGCAGTGCAAAAGGAAGATTTAGGGACACGATTTCATGCAGATCAGGTCTCCTCCTGTCCATCAGTCCATCCCCAGCCTCCCGGCTCCCCTTTTGAATTCAGCCAAGCTGAAAACACCCGGAGTGCTAAATAGATTAGTGCTTATAATCTCAAAAGACACAACATTCTGAACCAAACACTTGGTCCAGTTTTCCTGCAAGAGGGAAGGGCTCCCTTTCAGGGCACGGAGTGGTTCCAGTCTTCTCAGGATGTAAAGGGGTTGGAATGGACATTAAATATCACCCAGTCCCACCCCTGCCATGGGCAGGGACACCTTCCACCAGCCCAGGTTGCTCCAGGCCTTGTCCAGCCTGGCCTTGGACACTCCCAGGGATGGGGCAGCCACAGCTTCTCTGCCCAACCTGTGCCCGTGTCCCACCACCCCTTCCACCAGAGCAGAAAATGTCTTCCTAACATCTAACCTAAATTTCCCCTCTTTCAATTTGTGCTTCTTGTCCTATTACTACTACTCCACTTCTTGACGAAGAGTCCCTCTCCGGCTCCCCTGCAGGTCCCCTTCAGATGCATTAAAGTGAGGGGGGAAAAGGTAGGAAAAAAACCCCCCAAAAAAACAAAAAGGAGGGGGCGGGGGAGAGCGGGAAGAGGAACATTTAAGTTTTCAGACGGCGAGACACAGGCCGCGATAAGCCCGTGTTTTCAGCCCTGAGTCCGGCGGAGCCACCGGGGAGGGCAGAACAGACGGGGAACAGAGGAGAAATGGGAGGGGACCGTGTCCCCTGGCCAGAGTCTGGGGCAGGGAGAGGAGGGATGAGACGATGTCCCCTGGCCCGAGTCTGGGGCAGGGAGAGGAAGGAGGGGACGGGACGCTGTCCCCCAACCCCGGCCTGGGGCCGGGAGAGGAGAGATGGAGACGGGACGGTGCCCCCTGGCCCGAGTGTGAAGCAGGGAGAGGGGGGATGACACGGTATCCTCGGCCCGGAGCAGGCCACGGAGGCGAGATGGAGACAGCACGGTGTCCCCGGGCCCTAAGAGGGAGCCGGGGTGCGGACAGCACGGTGTCCCCGGGCCCTAAGAGGGAGCCGGGGTGCGGACAGCACGGTGTCCCCGGGCCCTAAGAGGGAGCCGGGGTGCGGACAGCACGGTGTCCCCGGGCCCTAAGAGGGAGCCGGGGTGCGGACAGCACGGTGTCCCCGGGCCCTAAGAGGGAGCCGGGGTGCGGACAGCACGGTGTCCCCGGGCCTGGCGCGGCCCAGGCCGCAGCGGCCTGGCCGGGGGGAAGCGAAGGAAGGAAGGAGGCGCCCGGGCAGCCCCCCCCGGTTACCTGAGGATGTTGTGCGCCTCCATGCTGCGGTTCTGGTTGCTGGAGCAGACCACGGCCACGCGGAGCGGCGCGGACGGCATGGCAGCGGCGCAGGCAGGGCCGGGGAGCCGGTGCTGCCCGCGGGCCCGGCCCAGACCGCACAAAATGGCGGCGCCGAGAGAGGGGCGGGGCCGCGAGAGGGAGGGACGGAGGGGTGTGGGAGGGACTGTGGGAGCGTGGGGATGTAGGGCTGTGGGGATGTAGGGCTGTGGGGATGTAGG
>VWZF01005396.1:562325-588515 GCA_013396755.1 Sclerurus mexicanus
CAGATGCAGGCTGGTTTAACCTCTTGGCACTGGAAATTTAAATACACTCGGCAGGGATGCCATACAGAGAGAAAGACATCTCAGGAGGTCAGCTGAGAGCAGCGACAACACTCTGGGTCTTAGTGCAGGCTGGGAGACCGAAGGAGAAAGGATCCTGCTCTTCCTCCTGTCTTCTGCCAAGTGCTATTTCCTCTCTGCAGCAGCACCAGCCCCCGATCCATCCCTGGGATCTGGAGCCAGCAAGTTGATTGTGCAGCACAGCGGGAGACAGCAGTGCCCCATCCCAGCATTACACCGTAATTAATGCTCTCCAAACGACCTTGAGAGATGTACACGAGAGTACAGGCTTGTCCAAATGTGGAAACAAAAGAATTCTAAGGAAACGATGATAAAAACACAGACCTAAGCAGTGTTTGAAGATCCTTCGAGCCCTTAAATGGGTGAAAGTTGCAGTTGCAGTTTTCATTTCAAACCAAAAATAAAGCAGGTTCCTTTTTTTTTGTTTGTATTTTGGTCGGATTTTACTTAGGGTCCTGTTTCAGTTTTTATACCAAAACGTAAGCATTTGTCTCTGTTTAACTTGTGAAATAGAACGGTTACGTGGTTAGATAGTTAAAAACCCCATAAATGTGCCTAAACACATTGCTGTAGTTCTTCTCTGGGTTACCTATTTGGAAACACAAGATCTGCAGATTACTGTGCAAGTTTTTTCTTGAAGTGTTTATTGTTTTACATCAGTTGAAAATGTAACAAAAATAATATTCCAAAGCCTATTTTCATTTCATAGCCTTAACCAAATCAAACCCAAATCATACACCTTACACTTCATGGAGGGTGTTACGTGCATACACACAAAGTGCAATTTGCAGCAATGTGGAACTTGTTTAAATAGTTTTGTTTTCTGATGCACTGACCATCAACATGACTCAATGGTCTGACATCAGGACACCTTTTCCTGTCAGAAAGACTGGCCTTTTGAAGCACATACTTCTTAATGAAATCTTTAATTTTACAATACCAAGTATTATAAGTTATTTCCACACCTAGTTTTTAAGCAGATTTAATAGCGGTGTCTGCCAGCCCATAAAAAGTTGCTAGAAATCTCTTTTAAAACCAAGAGGTATCAATTGGTATCAATCAAAAAATAGGATCACATAGAAAAGGGTGCTGGAGCTGTAGTCGTGGCTGCTCTCCTTGGAAACCCTCAGTTAGAGGAGCAGTAAGAGGTGCTGTGCTGCCGAAGGCACTTCCTGGGGGCTGAGGCAAACTTACCTGCGGGATTCCAGCTGGATGCAAAAGTGAAGATCTGAAAGCCCTTCCTGAGAAATGTGAGGCTGTTCAGGAAATGGCCTCCTTCAACTATGTGTGCTACTCCCAGCTCCTACGAAGAGCAGGGTGCACTCCCAGAGCTGTCATCGTTTCCATGACCAGGGAAGGGATCTGGCACCAACCCCGAGGGTGCTCGTGATTAACATCGCACTGAGCTCTGGGGAGAGATCCAACAGGAGGGTCTGGCATGGGGTGCGGGGAAGGGAAATAGCTGGCACAGCAATGAAGAGCCTGAACCCACCAAGAAAGTTGTACCAGCACGTCAGGTTAACCGTACCCTCTGCACCGTGTCCTTTGGCCCCGCACTGCGTCTCTGAGCACAGAACAATTAATTATGGAAGAGCCAAGCACACCCACATGCCTTGGCTTGGTCAGCCTGCCTGTGCTGGCTTCATATGAATCTTTTGTCTCATTGTTTGCTCTCTTAGCGATCCAGCTGTTTCCCAAGACCTCCTTCTGTGCCCCAGAGTGCAGTAAAACTCAGCCTGGACTCCTCACGTCGGCGCTTCGACAGTTCCCTGCCCAGGCTTAAACACCATGACTGGCTTTAAGCAGCGAACCCCCAGCAGCACAGCAAAACCAGCAGCATCCCGGATTGCATTGGAGGCCTTCAGACAGACCCAGCACCACGGGTTTGCAGCTTTTCTGGTTCTCCTCCACTGGGTTTACTGCCTCCTGTTAGAGGAAACAGTGAACTAGTATGAAAATGGGGGCAGCTTGCTGTAGGCCAGGCAAGGAAGCACTAACCAGCCACAGCTCACAATTTATGCAACACTGCTAATTTTAGTCTCGGATACGGCCGGGGCAGACAATCCCCAGAGCAGAGATGATCAGTTCTCAGCTGAGGGCAGCGTATGACATATGGTAGCTAAAGCATCCTCCTNAGATGCAGGCTGGTTGAACCTCTTGGCATGGAAATTTAAATACACTCGGCAAGGATGCCATACAGAGAGAAAGACACCCCAGGAGGTCAGCTGAGAGCAGCGACAACACTCTGGGTCTTAGTGCAGGCTGGGAGACCGAAGGAAAAAGAACCTGGCTTTTCTCCTTGCTTCTTCCANGCAAGTTTTTTCTTGAAGTGTTTATTGTTTTACATCAGTTGAAAATGTAACAAAAATAATATTCCAAAGCCTATTTTCATTTCATAGCCTTAACCAAATCAAACCCAAATCATACACCTTACACTTCATGGAGGGTGTTACGTGCATACACACAAAGTGCAATTTGCAGCAATGTGGAACTTGTTTAAATAGTTTTGTTTTCTGATGCACTGACCATCAACATGACTCAATGGTCTGACATCAGGACACCTTTTCCTGTCAGAAAGACTGGCCTTTTGAAGCACATACTTCTTAATGAAATCTTTAATTTTACAATACCAAGTATTATAAGTTATTTCCACACCTAGTTTTTAAGCAGATTTAATAGCGGTGTCTGCCAGCCCATAAAAAGTTGCTAGAAATCTCTTTTAAAACCAAGAGGTATCAATTGGTATCAATCAAAAAATAGGATCACATAGAAAAGGGTGCTGGAGCTGTAGTCGTGGCTGCTCTCCTTGGAAACCCTCAGTTAGAGGAGCAGTAAGAGGTGCTGTGCTGCCGAAGGCACTTCCTGGGGGCTGAGGCAAACTTACCTGCGGGATTCCAGCTGGATGCAAAAGTGAAGATCTGAAAGCCCTTCCTGAGAAATGTGAGGCTGTTCAGGAAATGGCCTCCTTCAACTATGTGTGCTACTCCCAGCTCCTACGAAGAGCAGGGTGCACTCCCAGAGCTGTCATCGTTTCCATGACCAGGGAAGGGATCTGGCACCAACCCCGAGGGTGCTCGTGATTAACATCGCACTGAGCTCTGGGGAGAGATCCAACAGGAGGGTCTGGCATGGGGTGCGGGGAAGGGAAATAGCTGGCACAGCAATGAAGAGCCTGAACCCACCAAGAAAGTTGTACCAGCACGTCAGGTTAACCGTACCCTCTGCACCGTGTCCTTTGGCCCCGCACTGCGTCTCTGAGCACAGAACAATTAATTATGGAAGAGCCAAGCACACCCACATGCCTTGGCTTGGTCAGCCTGCCTGTGCTGGCTTCATATGAATCTTTTGTCTCATTGTTTGCTCTCTTAGCGATCCAGCTGTTTCCCAAGACCTCCTTCTGTGCCCCAGAGTGCAGTAAAACTCAGCCTGGACTCCTCACGTCGGCGCTTCGACAGTTCCCTGCCCAGGCTTAAACACCATGACTGGCTTTAAGCAGCGAACCCCCAGCAGCACAGCAAAACCAGCAGCATCCCGGATTGCATTGGAGGCCTTCAGACAGACCCAGCACCACGGGTTTGCAGCTTTTCTGGTTCTCCTCCACTGGGTTTACTGCCTCCTGTTAGAGGAAACAGTGAACTAGTATGAAAATGGGGGCAGCTTGCTGTAGGCCAGGCAAGGAAGCACTAACCAGCCACAGCTCACAATTTATGCAACACTGCTAATTTTAGTCTCGGATACGGCCGGGGCAGACAATCCCCAGAGCAGAGATGATCAGTTCTCAGCTGAGGGCAGCGTATGACATATGGTAGCTAAAGCATCCTCCTAGCAGGGAGCTTTACATTTAGGCCTGAGCTGCTACACTTCCCTCCAAGTCATAACTTTGAGGATTACTCATCCTAGACATGCAAACACAGAGAAATCTGCCGCTGAACCGAGGTAGCTCTTGCAGTCTGAATCAGAGCGCAGCCTCTCCCCCACTGGGCTTCTATTTCCAGGGCTGGATTCGCTTCCAGTAGGGTCTGAACTTACGTGCTCTGACAGTCACAGGCTCAGGGAAGCAAGGCAGAGGAGTGAATGAACTGCAGTATTCACTAAATGCTGTACTAAATACCTCGCTGGGGCAGCGTGGGCACGAGGGTTTGGTGTCTGCGTGGTCACGGATCCTGCCCTGAGCTGTGGAACAATGACATCTCAGCAGCCAGCTGAGAACTGGAGGTATTTCTGACCAGGATGCTCTGAAGCAGTAACTGCAACTGCAGCTAATCTGTTCTGAACGTGCTATTTATAGCAGGCACCGAGGCCCAGCAGCACTGCATCATTCAGCAGGGCTGGCATGGGAAGCACCAACGCAGCATTAACCATTTCAAAGCACTTTTGGATGTCTTAAACCCCACTGGAGTTTTGCAGTGAGCTCCTCAGTGGGCTGGGCTAATAGATCACTTCCCAGACTCCCTGGAACTGCCACCGAAGCTCTTCTGCCTCTGGCACCTTTGCTTATTCTGACTGCTCCGCTCTGCCCCAGAGCTGGACTTGCACAGTTGATGGTGCTGGTAAGAAACACAAGCAGAATAAAAATGAAGAGCCAGAAAGACCTATGAAATGGAAATTTCAAGCTCCATTACAACCAGTGGAAGAAAAAAAAAATCAATAGTGTCAGAATGAGAAAGACTGAGCTCGTTGGGAAATAAATATTGTTTTCCCAAGTGTCTAAAAGTGCTTCCAAAATATGCCCCAAACAAGGGATTAAAAAAAGCTTAACTAATTGAAACAGAGAGCACAAATGTCTCCTCTGATCTTTTACCAGGTGATGACATTCAAACCATTCATTTGATGAGAGAGGTCTCAGAGCCCAGGGCTCCCAGCACGGTGACGGGGAAGCAGGAGACAGCTCAGACACGGTTCTCGCACAGGGCAGGGAGTGTGACAGCTCTGCCCTGTCAGTATGGCTAAAGCAGGCCCTGGCCCTTGAGATATCATGGCTAAGCCCACTCTCCTTTCAGCTGCCTCCGTTTGAAACCCCAGGCACTCCAGCTGACTCACCCCTTCTTCCACCTGAGGTCAGGTGAGATGTCTTTTGGAGACCAAGTGAAGTGCCGCAGGTTTCAACCTACTGCACCAACAGAGCACTCGAAATACCCAATTCCGCTGCTTAAGACCTGTCTAGAAGAACCAAAATTGATCTTAGCTACCTGTCAAGTGTTGGGAGGCTGGAGATAAGCTGAACAGGATGGAATTGCATTAGTTGGGCTGCAAACACTCCTTCTCTCCCATTTCTTTGTGTGGCACTCCCTGCCACCACCGCAGAAGAGCCCGTCCTAGCTCGGGCCAGCCCACACCTCCAGGAACTCAGGGAGCAGCAGCAATGCCAAGCCAAGATGCACAGCATTAGATGGGGAGGCTCCAAGCCCAGCAGGACTGTCACAGCTCAAGGCCAAGGAAAGGACAACAACACAGGGTTCTACTCCAAGTCACTGGGAAGGTCTCTGCACCAGGAAGAGGATCCAGTCATTCCCACACACACACACACACACACACACGCACGCTGCTGGCACATGGGAGCTCAGGGTTGGTCATCACCCAGCATTGCTCCAGACAAAGAGCAGCATCACCTCCTCTAACCCCCTCCCCACCTTGCTCTGGGGGGACCAAAAAGGCTGCGTTAAAGAAACACCACTGAGCAAAAGGCTTTATGAAGAGAGATTCCTTTGTATTAGCGATCAGTCGAGTCAGTCCAGGGAGCAGATGAGGCACCCCTCCGCTGCCCAGGGCGGGTAAAAAAACCCCAAACCAACAAAAAACCCCTCCTTTCCATCTTGGGAGGGGATATGGAAAACGAGAGGGCAAAGAACACAGTAAATCCAAAAGTGCTTCTAAGAAAAGCAGCAGGATAAAATCATTCCTACAGTCTGAGAGCACTTCCATGCCACTGCCCGGAGAGCCGACGGCCCCCACCCGACGTTCTGCACGTCTGCAGGGCCCCTGCTCAGGGCCTGCAAGAGTCACCTCCTCCTGCCTCTGTTCTGGCCAGTGTTTCCTACAGGAGCCAGTCCCCAGGAGGAGTCCCTGTCCCCTCATTCCTAGAGAATCCCGTTTTCCTTCAGCATCTCTCAGTAGTAGTCATCCTTCTTGCCATCAGCTCCCTGTATTCCTGCACGATCCTTCCGCTCTTGGACGAGCTCCAGGTCATCATTGTCATCCACCTCACCTCCGTGATCCTCCTGGGTGCAGAGGGAACAGCCAGGAGGGGAAAATTAGCACGGCCTGGAAAAGGAGACCTTAACTAGCAGCACACCATGCTGCTTCCCAGTACAGCTGTCCCACCGTGCCAGCCCAGCCTCAGAAACCTGGGAGAAGAGGGAAGAATCCACCTCTTCCAGGGACTGTTGGGTGTCACTGGCAAGCCACTTAGCAAAGACACAGAGGTCTTGCCATGATCAGCCTGTCTGTTTTTGAGCACATTTAATATCCTGGCATGAGTCGCAAAGGCCAAGGAGAGGAAGAGGATCCTTCATTTCTATCCACGTGAGCCAGAAGGCACCAGGGTGATCCCCTCCAGCCCACGCTTGGAGAAACACTGATCTCGCCTAGTGGCACAGCCTGTAATTCCCCCCAGTTCCTGTTTGGGAAGCATCCCACAGCTCAGCTGCTGCGGATGGATGCAAACAGAAATGAGGAGGGGAGACAGGGCATAAAGGGTACTCTGAACACCTGAAAAAGGGAGCACAGGTTGTTCTGGAGACCCACCTCAGTGGCAAACCTGAAGTCACTGCTCACACCTGGCTCCCCAAAAGCTGAGCCCTACCCTGCTCCCAGCTCCCAACATTCCAGGTAACCAGCACACCAGAGAGGGAAAGGGGAAGAACCTTGGTGTCGTACAATTTCTTGCTCCTGATCTTGATAGTCATCCACCGGGTCTTCTCTGGGCTTGGCGGGTCTGCCAGCATCCTGAAAAACACAGTGAGACACTGCTGCCAGTGCCCCAGCCTGCTCCCATTGCCTGCCAGCAGCACAGCCTCTTGGCACTGGAGCCCCAGGTCTGGAAGACTGGGATGCATCAGGAGTCGGGGGAGCAGCGAGACAATCAGGCAACCCAAACTCCACATACTTTCTCCATGCAGTCCCTCTTCCCAACTGCCCGGCTCCTTCCACTGTGGAGAGAGGTTCTCCTGCAGCAGGAGGGTCCCAGGGCTGTTGCCTCAAGGCCCAGGACTTCAGGGAATCGCTGAGTTGTTCAGGGAACGCAGCACAGCCCAATGTGAAAGCCAGGTGTTTATGTCGCTAACTCTTCCCACAGTTTCACCGATCTCAAGGAGGTGTTGCTCTCTTGGTGCCAGCATCTCTCGTTTGATTTCATTGGCCTGGATGTCTCTCTTTTTTTGGTTTTTGTTTTTGTTTTTTTTTCTTTTCCCCTTAATCTCACCATTAATCATGACTTTAAAGCCTGACAGATAACACACTCCTTTTTAAAACAAGCAACACTCAGCTGCTTGTCAAAACAAGCCAACATTTCCCTGATGCAGAGTCTGGCTTCAGGCAGCCAGAAACACTCTGGGAAGTAAATGGGTTCCATCTGCAAGGAGGCAAACGAGGAGGCAGAGAGAGCTCTGCGGTGCTGTCACCGCTGCCAGGAGCCTGAAGCAGGCAGGGCTGCACTGGCCAGAGCCCGGGCAGACGTTCGTGTTACGGGCTCTGCTTTGGGTCTCAAGTGCATGAAAAGCCACAGCCCCTCTGCGGGGACAGCTGGGACTGAGCCATGCCCTATTCCACGTCTCTCCAGCCATGTGGGTGTTGCAAATGCCAGGGGTGACTTCAACAAGTGGAGAGGACAAGGCCAGAACAAGCTCTGGCACTGACCAACCTGCCAGTTCTCACTCTGAAAGGGGTTTCTCCTGCCTGCCACGTCCTTGCACTGGGATTATGGATCCATCCACGTACATGAGGCTCTCTGCCTCCCCCTGTCCGCAGCTGGGCATCCCTCCCTGGCCCTGCTGGTTGCCCTCACGTCAGTCACCTTCAGTGGCTTCTCCTTTGTCTCTTCTTTCATGCTGGGCTCCTTAAACTTCTCCAAACCTCCCACCTTCTCTTCGAAGTCAGGTCTCTCCAGCTCAGCTTCCTCAAACTCATCCTCGCCTTGGTTGTTGGGATCCTGGGCAGGATCTGCAGCATCATCTGGCATCTGGACAAGAAAAGCCTCCTGTGAAGACCTGGCAGGATGTCCCCCGAGGAGGCAGGAGGCTTGATGCCTTCCCAGCAAGCAGAGTGCTGGCTTGGAGCACTCAGTCATGCCTCCCCAAGCCTGGCAGTGCTTGTAAAAACAAAACCCCCCATCTTTGTTACCCCTCTGGATCCCTCCAGATCCAAGGAGTTTGGAGCTGCACATTGTAGGAACTTATGGGTAGTTATCAACTTATTGGACTCTCATTCCAAGCCAGAGTTGCATCCAGATGACACACAGCACCACTGCTTTTCAAGGCCAGGTTGGATGGGGCCCTGGGCAGCCTGGTCTAGTGGAAGGTGTCCCTGTCCATGGCAGGGAGGTGAAATGAGATGATCCTCAAGGTCCCTTTCCACCCAAACCGTCCCGTGGTTTTATGATTCTGTCATTACCTACCATTGGCTCCTGGACAACCGTCTCTTTCGGAGGGTGCAAGTTCTCCTCCCTCTCGATCACTCCTGCATCTGCAAGGAACAGGCACAGTTAGTGACATCTCCTCAAAGTCAGTGTCCCCAGGGCCTGAACCCTGTGCCAAGCAGGGATGTGCCTCGACCTGCCTGGGGCAGCCAAAGCTCTGTGTATGTTTGCAGAGAAATGCTCCTTCCATGCCAAGAGGGAAACCATACCCATTTCCAGCTCCTCCTCGTCCGCCCTCTCCTTCTCTCCTCCCTGCTCAGCTCTGGGATGTTCTTCCCCTCTCTTCTGGCTGGGGGCCTGGGAGCTGCCTCTCTGCACCTCCTGCCCAGGCTGGGGCTCAAAGGGAAGGTTCTTCGGGTAACCATGGCCTTGTTCTTCACCCATCTGGGCATTCACCTTGTTAACTATGTCTTTCCAGCTGCAACAAGGGTATGAAACAAAACATAAACCCTCTGGCTCAGTACGTCAAGAGATGTTTCATAAAGCTATTTCATAATGGCAAGCAGAGAAAAATATACTCCAACACATGCAGAAGGTTGTCCTAATGTAACTTTTTGGGGGAACTGGCAGATTGTATTTATTGCTGTGGTATCTGCTTGAAATAGAACACGTCACACAGCACAAAAGAAGTTATGCTTTATAAACAAAATTTATTGTAGAGCTCCCTTAATGTTATTCATATGATACAGTAACATCTACATAGCAATAAACTCCAGTTCTAAATAGAACTCTTACTCGTGCCTCACACATACCCAAACACAAATCTAAGGGTTTAAAAAATACCAAAACCTCTTTATTGTTCCAACTTAATTGAAAATGAAGATGCTGCTAATGTAAAACTGTGGAATTTCGGCCTATGAGGAGAAAAAAAAGCCCTTCAAAATACAGAGGAAAACCACAATACAAAGCTTTGCAATTGGGATGAATATTTTAACCAGCGTCTGTTTATAAAACTCTCCCATAGGATGCATTTGCCCCTGTGCAAACCCAAACAGCGAAAATGTTCTGTTTTCACTGCATGGAAGGGAATTGGAGGTCAAAGGAAAAATGGAATATCTCCATAGTAATTTGAGTGAACCCCTGGGAAAGCCCAGAAGGCAGGGCTGTCTCACAGGGAATGATTCCTTCCCAAACACCCAAATATCCTTCCTCAGGGACAGCTTCAGAAGGGTAGAGAAGGGCTGAACTGCCAGCAACAGGGACCCTGACACGTGACTGAACAGAACCTTCAAAGCTCAGTAAGTCAGAGCAGCTCCAAGCAGGATGACTGCCTGGTCAAGCCTGTCCTCTACAGGAGATTTCAGCATCTACTCGAGACATTTCTGTGTTTAAAAGCTGAGAAAGGACAAGTGGCCTTTGCTTCAGCAGCTTTTTAAGCCAGCACAGGAAACCTTCAGTAAGTAAACTCGTCACCCAGCCTTCAGCTCAGGTTCCCCCGCTATAAAACCATCAAAAGGCTAACTGGCCATCAGGAGCTCCTGTGGAATCTGCTGGTCTCAGCCACCCCAGGCAGCCCTTCCTGGCCTTGGATCCAGGGGCTCTCTGTGCTCCTCTGAGGTGCCTCTTGCTCTTGGCAGGACAAGGCTGGGTTATGTGCTCCTTATCACAAATCTCCCACAGTGTAAACAACAGCCTCCAGCTGCTCCCTAATTCCTCGGGGACGGACCTAGGAAAAGCAAAGCGCACCAAACAGACCGGGATCTCCGTCCTCGCCAAAATCAGTCGCCAAGCAAAGCAATATTTGCATTCCCAGCCTCACACGGTGATGGTAACCTGGCTGGGTTACATAGCTGAGGAGCAGCCCTTCTGCCCTCACCACGTGGCCCTCAGTCCCAGCCACGCAAAGTCCCTCCCCGGGCAAGCAGAGCATCTGCTGGGCTGTTCCTCCTGCGCAGATGTTGTCTGTCACAGCAGCCTGGGGAGCACACTGCCCTTTAAACAAGCAAAGCGCAGTCTCTGCCCTGGGAAGGTTACAGGTTAAGTAGGAGAGAAGAAAGGATCAGGCTGACTCTAGAATGAAATCCAGAAGCTTCCTCTACAGCTAAAACAGACATTAAATCCTGTTTGCTCCAGTAAGCGGAACAGAGACGACCTGGACACACACAGGGGATAAATGAGTTAAAGGAGGAAGCGCTATTTTCAGAGTCCCTTTTTGGATCATGGCCAGACTTTGATGAATTGCAGCTGCAAAGGGACAATGTTTTCCCTTTTTTCAAAAGAAACCAGTCTCCTGCAAGTGCTGCTGAGACAGTAAACAGGTTCCTCAGTGCCTGTACAGCATCCAGTACACCAGGATCCTGCTCCCTGACCAGACAATACCAGCAACACACCGAAGAAAGGCTGTTCCTTCAACCATCTTTCAAGCAGACCCACAATAAACACAAGAAGAGAGAGACCGGGGGGGAAGCCCTTTGGCACCTTCTGAAATGTTGAGAATAGAAGGGGAGTTGTGCGTGACCCACCTTTGCATTTGCACCTGTCTGCTCCCTGTTGAGAGGTGGTTGTCTGGAGCGGGAGGTTTTCCTGCCGCAGAGGGTTGTCTGGGGCCGGGCAGGGCCAGGGCAGGAGCCTGGCTTTCCTCGTGGCTTTGCACCTGAATGCGCATCACCATCTTCACGTCCTGCAGAGAAGACACCTGCCGTATACACAGGGGCCTAATCTCATCAGACACCCCCAGAGCTTGCATTTGGACAGGGTTGTGGGCCAGAAAATCCTTAATCAGAGAACAAAGGTTCTCTGAGGTGCTCCAGAACAAACCCAGCCTACAATAGAAGACGTCCCTGTCCTTTCAAGACAGAAGGAAATCATTTAGACCCTATGTGAGCCAAGCTTGCCTTGGGTAGGTGGATCTCCAAGAAAAGAAGAACAAACCCCCTCTAACCCGCCCTCCCCATCCCTTATAATAGTCACTGTAATTACAGTCTAGCCACACTGCAATTCTTGGCCTTTTTTTGGAGATTTACTTTCCATCCCTCCCTCTCAATCACCCCAGGGGACTGGGGGGCTGCTTTTAGGATTCACCCTTTGCAGCCCTGGCAGGAGAACCTTATCCCACCCCTCTCGACCCCGAAGTGCAGGGGGACACTGAAACCTGTGGCCAGACCAGTCCCCACACCGGGACTGTGGGACAACACCACCACAGTCCCACCAGAGCTGTGAGCTCCACGAGCAAAGGCCACGGGAAACCAGCAGTGGGAACGTTTAGGCACCAACAAAGATAATTCCCCATCATCTGGAAGTATCTGAGGTGTGTGTAGGTGACAGGAGGCATCCCAGGGTGGGGAACGTGCCGGTTCTTGCTCCCTGGAACCCCAGGGACTCGTGCAGCACCACCTGTATTTTCACCTGCTGGGACGGATCCCAGGCTGGGGAATTCAATTGTATGGACCTACGTTACCAAGCGGGCTCCCATTCGGAAGGCTGTTCATGGTGCGGGTGAAGCGCACCACGCGCCCGTCCCCGCGGCGCGCCGGCCAGGCTGGCACAGCCTCCGGCAGCGAGTTGGCACCCTGCGGTGGGCTGGGGCGGGCTAAGGGCACGCTTGGCACGTTCGGCTGCGGCCTGGGGTCGTCCCTGCTGTAGGAGCTCTGTCCCTGCAGCGCCGGCACGGCCGCCGGCCTCTGGAACCCGGGCGCGGGCGATGCCAGCGGGATGCCAACGGGGCCGTTCTCCCGGTTCGCTGGGAAAGCCTGCAGGGAAGGAAGGACAACGGCAGACTCTCAGCTGCGGGGAGCTGGGCTTGTTCCCCGTCCTGGAAAACCCCAGGAGCCCTGCGGAACCTCTCCCAGGGCTTTCCTGGGAATACCACACCTTCTGCCTCCCCAGCTGCAGCTGGCTGTGGGCTGGCACCATGGGCTGCTGCCCGTTCCCAGCTCCTCCTCCTCCTCTGAAGCCTGGCATCTTCTGTAGGGCTTCCTTGAGCTGCCTGAACTCTTCCATCTGGGCCTGAGGGGGTGAGAGGGATAGGGAGAAACCTCACGCAGTAACAGGGTTAAACGTGTCCTTGCTGGGAACAGCCACCCCTCGTGGCCACTTGTTTGGCACAGAAGGACCCCCAAGAGACATATTGGGTATATACGAAAGGTTGGACGAAATACACAGCCATTACTGACAAGCCTGAGTTGCTTTTCAGCTTCCCCTCCAGATTTCACGGATATTCTGTATTCCCCCCTTGCCGCTCTTGCATCTTATTTTATTGCACATTTGACCCTGGCAGCGCTGAGCTGTGATGCTGATTCCTTTCCTGATGCTGGTCGGTGCACGAGCCATTGGTGTAACTCCTGCCTTGGCACAAGAACTGTATCTGAGTCTTAGCTATGCCTCCCTCTCCTCCTGTGCCTCACACTCACGTACCTTCAGGTCAACTTATTTCCTTCCAGTTCCAGCATTTCTCCCTGGATGTGCTCATCTCAGCAGGGCTGACAATAATTGGCATAATCCTACTTGACAATCCAATTTACTTTGCAAGACAAATGAAAATCAATTCTCCTGGACTGGTAGGCAAATGCAACGTTCTTACTCTCTCCTGCAGCTTATTTCTTTCAGCTCCAATTCTGAAAAGTAGGGCTTGAAAAAGCCACTCAGGAAAAGGTCCCCATTTCCACCCTGGTTATTTATAGGAAAATGAGGGGGGAGAGCTTTTTGTGTGTCTGCCAGGGTACCTGGAAATGGACCAAATTAGGGACGGGGCTGAGCAGGAAAGCTTCCAAGCAGCAAGGAAAGTTTAGCAGGAAATTAATTCCTGAGCAGGCTCTGTTGATTTCAGTTCTTCCCCCTGAAATTTGACCTTAAAATTAACATTAAAAACAACCAAACAAACCCCAACCAAACCACTCAACACAGCTAACTTTAAAGGAAAGAGGAGAAGGCAGCCAAGAGCAGTCCATGGGATATGAACTCGGAGGGACTGCTCCTAGTCAGAAGAAGCCAGGGAGGTGCAAAACTTGTACCCATCCAAAGCCTGTTAAGGGGGTCAGCAAGCCAGGCCAGGCACCTCTGCATTGCTGTTTCTCTCTGCAATTAATTTTCTAGGCATCAACAAAGGTAATTCACCATCATCTGGAAGTATCTGAGGTGTGTGTAGGTGACAGGAGGCATCCCAGGGTGGGGAATGTGCTGGTTCTTGCTCCCTGGAACCCCAGGGACTCGTGCAGCACCACCCGTATTTTCACCTGCTGGGACGGATCCCAGGCTGGAAAATTTAATTGTATGGACCTGCACTACCAACGCCTCTCAGCAGTGGTTTAGGCAACTCCCCACACTGATAAAGTTTATTATTTAGAGAATATTTATGTGCATGCAGAGCCCAGTGAAGGACTGTCCCACAGGCAGCTCCTGGTTGCTTACCTGGGCATTGAGGAGCTGAGAGTGAACCTCCTGGTGGGCCTTCCGAAGGAGCTTGCTCTCCTCTCTGAGCTTAAAGACTGTATCTGCAGGAGGAGGAGAAATAAGCTCAAAAGAGCTACTTTTGCAAGCGTAGCACCTCCCTTTCTCACCATAAATTCCTCTGGACCTCACAGACCTCTCCCAAGCCCAGGAATTATAGCGAAGCTCGAGCCAGAGGTGGACAAACCTGATCATCATCCCTTGCAGCACTCCAAGGACCAGCCTTCTCTGCAGAGCCTTTGCTCCCGGGGTCAGGCTCTCACTGTGATTGCTACAAGAATAAGGGCTTTGCTTCTCCGTTCCTCTTACCCCTGGCAGCTGAAGAGCAGCAGTCGCTGCCCCTGCCCGTGGTGACTGGAAGGTTAAGAAACAACCACCTGGAGGTTCTCCCAGGTCTCCAGAACCCCCAGAAGTTGCAATAAGGAGGTTCCCTTCTCCTGCACGGAGAAGATGCCTCTTGATGGTCCAAACAAAACACCCCCAACCTGCCTGCAGAAAGCAATGCTGGGACAACTCTGTCCTCAGGCACGTCTGCTCCTGTGCTTTGAAGCACCAGCCGTGCCCCAGGCTGGGCTTTGTCAAGCCCTTTGCACACTCCTAAGCACTTCGGTGGCGAGACACGCGGCGTCCTGACGTTTCACTGCCTTGGATTTCATCCCGTCCCCTCCAACGTAAAAAAAAAAGACTGTGTCCAAAAAAATGTCAGCTTTATTTTGGTTCCTGAATCTCTCTTAGAAGACCACCAAAACAGCAAGCACTGGGATTTCTCTGCACACACAGTCGCACCTGCCACTGTGGACTGGGATGGGAATTTGGCCTTTTGCTGCAGGCTGAAAGGCACACGAGGCTTCAGCTCGGTTTTGCAGATATTTCTGATTACAGTGGTAATTTCAGGAAGAGGGACAATCAAATATTTAGGTTTCACTTATTTGTCCTCGATTTCCCCCCTTCTAACCCAGGAGTGTTTACTATACTGGGCTTTGTTGTCCAGAGGAAGAAAAAACAAACAAAACATCATCAGATTTCACTCTTCCAGACCTAACCAAGTCAGAACAGATGTAAACCTTAAAAACCCCACAAAGTAATTAAACAGCAGACTAAATAGAAACCACTCTTTGGGAATTAAAGGGATCAGCATTGTCCACACTACTTGCACCATTAAATGCATTTTTATAGACCTGTACAGCAGTAATTACAAAAAGTACGTTTAATTTGCTCCCGAGCTTAAACGGGAGGATTTGCAGGGTGTTCCCGCTCCACCACCCGGGCCAGGACAGTGCTCCAGTTCAGGTCCAGAAGGGCCAAAGCACTGCGCCACCGTCCTACAGAAATGCTCCTGGGGTGTTCACGGACCTTCTGGGGGCCTGCAGAGCAACCTGTGCCCCCTCCCGAGCTCCAGCTCCTCAGGCTGGTGCTGTGCCAGCTCTGCCCCACACTCACCCTGCAGGCTGGTGACCTCGCTGTCCTTCTCCTGCTGCAGCTGGGCGTATTTCTGGCTGTGGGTCTCCAGCGTCTTACGGTGTTCCAGCTTCAAGCTGTTGTGCTGCAGCTGCAGGTCGAGCAGCTGCTTCTTGACGTCGTCGTGCTGGTTCTGGAGACGAGAAGACGGGTTGGAGTCAGGACAAGGGGGAAGAGCAAGTCAGCAATTTACCTTTGCCGCGGGTGTTGCCCGCAGGACACGGGCACACCTGAGCGCTCGGGGTGCTCTGTCTGCTTGGTTTGCCCCCTGCCAGCCTGGCTGTCCTCCCTGCCAGCACCCCGAGGTGCCACAAGAGCAGGGAGAGCTTGTGCAGGGACCACACTGCCCCCAGGGACACCACATCCCAGGATAACAAGACCCTCGCAAGACCACAGGTTGCTTTGAGCAGCCCAAGAATTCCCCAGAAGAGAGAAGCGAGCTGAAGAGCTGTTCTCTTCCGCCCTCCCCTCTTTGCAGAACAAAAGGTGCAGAAACATCCTTTAGCTCGACCCGCTGAACCAGAATTCACCTCTTTTTTTTTCCTTTTTTTTTTTGTTTTGTTCCCACGGTAACCCAGAGAGATTCCTTCCACATCCAGTTTGTCAACAGCAATTATGTATGCAGATTGACTGGCTCTCAGGTGAACCCTGGCCCTGCCACACGATCCCTCCTCAGGACTCAGGGAGCCCATTTCAATCAGCCTTCCTGGGAAAGAAAAATCTTCCTTTTTTTTTTTTTTTTAAAAAAAAAAAAGCCTGCTATCAGTGATTGCATTTATCCTCAGGAAAACAAAGTGTCTGTGGCCCAGGTATCCCCCCTGAAGCAATTATCCTCCGCTAAAAGAGATATAACTGCTCCAAAAACACATGTGATGCAGAGGAAAAGGCTGTTGGTACGGAGGGGTCCCAGAGACAGAACAAAGAAGAGACGCAGGGTTGTCAGGTTAATGAGATCACAGCATCCAGAGGGAAAATAAGGAGAACAGAAGATTCCTGCTTTGATTTTCACAGACATTAGGTACTTACAGTTCTCAGCAGAGCCCCTGGCAGAAAGCTCTGCAGAGGAACCGCTTCCCTAAAATCATTTTGATACTAAGCACATCACAAACCACCAACATTAGCAAGTGAGGATTGATTTGAACAAGAAACTCCTAAGAAATGCAAGGAATTTTAAGTCCTCATCAGCTCGGGTCAATTAATTCCTAACCCACATTCTGCCTGGAAGGTGATGTGCATAATGTGCGTCCCCAGGCTCGGAGGCAGGAAGAAGGGAGGGAGTGTTCATCCTCTGAGAGCAGCAGGAAGCTGCAGAGGGAGATAAGTGCCTTGACCAAGGTCACAGGCAGCACCCGAGGCTGCCCACTCGTGGAGCACGTGGAGCATCCTCACTCTCAGCTGGTTGCTGGGGGTGGCTGGGGCCAGAGCAGTGTGAGACTTCAGGAGGGACCCAAAGATGCTGCTGTGCTGTTTGCAGGCAGGAAGTCTGGAACACGCCACGCTGCTTTTCAGAGAAGCAATTTAATTAACTGGAAGCAGAACATTCCTGACCCAGACAGATCCACCAAGGCCAGGTATCCTGAGGAACCAGAAACCTCTCCTGCCTTCCCACCTGGCTGCAGTGTCATTCCCTTGTCTTCCTCACAGTTCTGCTGTTTCACTCAGAGAAGCAGGAGCTGCAGGACAGAGCACACGAGTGTTGTGCAAATCATGTGCAGGTGCAGCTGGGGTCAGGGAATACAGAGACCGTGTTGTCACGGCATTTCTCTGGGTCCCTACTCGCTGTTCTCACACTCCCACATGGGGAAATCTTAGCATTCAGGACTCAGCTAATCTTCCAAAAAGCAGGAGTGCTTCAACCCAGCTGCAGGAATTCAGAGCAGCAAGTTCTCTCGTCCCCTTTGCTGCTCGGGTAGTGCCCAAATGCACCAGATCTGCCTCACTGAGGTTTCTGGGGAAACGGGCAGGTGAAGAGGAAGAAGAAAATAACAATACCTCAACCCCGGGTCTTTCTGCCACGATTTAAAAGCAGCTTCGTGGACAGCGTTGTACAAAGTGAAATCAGCGACAAGCAAAGGAAGGGCACAGCTCATTGCTGGTTTTCATGTTCCAGCAGCTTCAGGAAGTTCCTGTCAAGAATCCTTTGTCTGAAGCCACCCCCTCCGTGCCCACCCGCTCCAGCAAACGCCAGGATACGTTCTGCACGGCGATGGGAGCAAAGCACTTTCATCTCCACCCAAGAGGGAGAAAGGAATTGTGAGACAAAGCCTGGCCCCAGCAGGAATGCAGACACAGGCAACGATCACGGCTGCTATTTTTGGACCGAGCCAAGGCCCTTGGCCCTCGGAGCTGCTGTGCCAGCTCCAGATGTGCAGCAGCCATGGAGGGTTTCAGCACAGAGCAGGGTAACAGCAGAGGCCAGGAACAGCAAAGCCAGATGTGCTGTGGCTTCACGGAGCCCTTTGGTCACATTTGGGACCTGCAGCTTAGGCAGAGTCAGTTGCTTCTGTTCAGCAGGACGTGTCCCCTTGCTGAGGAATGATGTCCTGGCAGCAATCCTCCTCCTGAGGAAGCCAGTTCCATTTTAGCCCGGGCTCCAGTAACAGAAGTGTTACTCCCAGCCTCATAACTAGCAGAAGCTGGGCTGAATGCTGCTTTTTCAGCATGGGGTGGGGGGTTCTCCCACTTTGCAGTCCCAAGGGCTGGTCTGTCTTTCAGCAGCTGTAAACGTAGTTTAAAAAACAGATTTCTTTGTTCCCACCCCTCCAATAAAAGGAAGCAAGAGGAAGGGAGCCAGGACGAAACGCTCTCACTGTCCCCTTGAGCCCAGCAAAGCAGAGCATTCTGCTCAGCCTGCAGTTGCTATGAAGAGGAATGTTACTATTGCAAAGCATTCCCAGAGTCCACAGTGCTGGATAATACCCAAGGGACCGAACTGTACTTCCCTTTTCCCGAAGTTTGAATCCAAAAGCCAGGCAGCTGGAGGTCCAGCTCTGCTCAGGAAATCCAACCCAGCGGTGCTAAGGGCTGCTGGAACCCAGCCCTCTTTCTACGGCCCAGAATGAAATTACCATTTCACTGCCGAAGCTCCAACTAAAACCACTTAAAACCCACCACCACCAGCCCCAGTTGCACTGCTCTAACAAAAGGAAAAATGGACATCAAGATACGCTTCAGGTAGGGCATGTGATCAGCTATAAAGTGCTATAAGCTGCCCTGCTCTGAGCCTCTTCCAGGGACTGCAATATTTTATATTAGCCCAAAGGGCAAGCTACGATGAATAGACCCATTTTCACACTAAGAGACCCAGCAAAGAACAGGCTGAACAGCAGAATCCTGTGTGATGAAGCGCACAAAGGCTGCCATTGAAACGAGGTGTAGGTGAAAGCTGTAACCTGAGACAGAATAAATAGGAAACTCCCTCGGACCTGAACGGTCAGGAAGGAATGTAGATCCACGAGGAGTGGTCTCCTCCCTCCGTGCTGGCACTAACTCAGGGACGCCTGGGTCCCTCCTAGGACTCTCCTTCCCAGGAGCATCCTTTAACACGCAGCAGATGGTCAACACCCGCCCCAGCCTCCTCCCTTACCTTCAGGATCTTGTGCTGGGAACTGAGGGCCCCATATCTGTTCATGGAATCTTGCTGGAAGAAAGAAAAAAAAGCTTCAACAGTGCCATTAGATTCCAGAAAAACCCAAGGCAGGGAGGAAAACCACTCAAGAGCACCTGCCCAACCACTGCACCACCAGCAAGTTCCCACTGCCCCTTCACACACAGCTGGGGACCGGGACCAGCCCACCAAGATGACCAGCAGAACACGCACGGATGGAAAAGTGGAGGAGAACCTTTTCAAACCAGCGAATTCACATCTAGAAGGGTTTGCCCCAGCCTTCAGCTCTGTTTCTAGGCCAGGCCCAGTGCTGAGGGAGCTCTGCACAGTGAACCCCCCTCCCCGAAGGCTGAGCTCCCCTGGCAGCAGCTGAGGGGGAGGCAGAGAGCAGCAGAGCTGAGCCCGTCGCCCACACACCAAAATTGCACCATTTAACAGAAAAGGGATCACTAGGCAATCGAGGGAGCCTAAAGCAAACTCTGTAACTAGGTACAGCAGCCAGACTAAGCTCAGCTGGCATGGACCAGCAGCAGAGAGGGATTTCTGCGTGCCCACAGTGGGTCTGGGCCAGCTCTGCTCGTGCCTTGCTAAGGGTCACTCCTTCCCCTGTGTCCCCAGGGCACCGTTCTTCACCACAGCACCAGCATCTCCTCGCTGCAGGGGTTAAAGTCACCATCCCCCAGTGCCCAAAGCTTTGTCCCCAGGGCAGCAGTGACACCTGAGAGGGACAGTGCCGCAGTCCCAGGACAGGCAGGTTTACAAAGCTCTGCTGGGATTTCTGTCTGGGGAGACTGAAGCAACTGTGGCTGAAGCAGCACCATGGAAGTGCAAACTCACCACCATGCAGAGATCCCCACCACAGCTCCCAGTTCAATTTATATGGTAAACACTCAATCCAGAATGGAATACCACCAGCAAATGAGCACAGATCGCAAGGGAGTTGCCCACCATTAAAAAAATTCAGATATTCATCCCTGAGTTTTTCTGTAACAGGCTGACGTTGCCACACAGATGAACAGGCTAAAAGGGATTCCTCTTCTCCGGCAGCTCATCGACAGATGCTCTGGGGAAGGACTAAAACCAGCCTTGTAGCCTAAGCGAATGTGACAGAGTGTATCCCAGGGATGCATTTCTTCCTAACCCTCGCTGAAGAGTCCTTTTCCCTGCTGAATGAGAAGTCCACGGGCTAGTGAAAATCATTTGGCAGTCCCTGGAGACAGAAGACAATGGCTATGCTTTTCCCCACACCACATGCCCTTTCTTCTCCACGTGCCCTGCAGTGTGCCTTGAATTCAGTTCCTCCGGGACTCTTCTGTACCACGGGGCAGCAATTCTCCTCTCGGAGCGCAGCACGGGAGCTGGGGATCACCTCCTTGGCTTCACGCACGGGAGAAGGGGCAGAGCAGCTCGAGCACTGCTCAGCCTTTCCCTCAGACGAAGCAAATCCTCGCACACCAGCAGCCTTGCCCAGGGGAGTCAGCCAAAGTTCACCCCGTCCCACGCACACACAGAGCCCGTCGCTGCCAGGCAGCGGCACCGGCCTCTCAACCCTGCTGGCACTGGGAAAATGTTTCCCATCATCACACAGACACTCCGAGGAATAATAAACCTTACCTACCTTCTCCTTGTTGAGAGCTTCCTGAGCTTCTAACTTATACACTAAAAAATCTAGAAAGGGAAGAAGAGAAGACGACTTAATGAGCTGGAATTTAACGAGGATCTGGCTTGTATTTTGGGGTGGGGGCAGGGAATAAGGCAATCAGCCCCTTGCTGAGCAAAAGGCTGCAAGTCAATAAGCTGGAACGCAGATGAGGCCAGGAGACCACTCAGTGCCCTTGGAAAGGTGGGAGTATTTTCCAGGAGAGCTGTCCACCCAGCTGGATTGGCCCAAATGTCCTCTCTTTCCCATTCTATAGTGGTTTTCAATGGTGGATTTCTATTTCAGCACACAAACAGCTACAGTTTGGTGTCACTGAGGCTGCATAAGGATTTGGGGTGCTCTGAAATGAAACTCTGGAAAAGAGAAACCAAAGCTTCCGTGAGACCAAAAGGAATGAATCTGCTGATCTCATCTGTGCCACCTTCTTAAAATGGGAAGGTTCCACGACAAGATAATGTGCGTTAGGATGCCTCATTTCCTCAGTCAGCCCCCACCAAGTAAATTAAAGAGGTGGCAGAAATGCAGCTTCTCCCTTAGTGATGCAGCCAAACCTGGCTGCTGCGTGTCAGCACTTCCAGAAACACGGAGCCTGTCAGAGTGAGGAGCACTGGTGTCACTCCACACACCAGTCTGGAAGATAAAACCCAAGTTATGAAGTTGCCAGCAACAATCAGGGGCAGAAGGGCCTGGCATCGAAGCACAGCATTCCGCTGAAAGGCTGAACTGTTGGCTTTCTGCTTCCTGCTGGATCTCATGGTCTTAAAATATCCTGCATGTTTACACCTACTTATGTCCACCAGCTCTAAAGGGTCTGACAGAATGTATTGTCCAAGAGTTGTGGAGGGCAGTGATGCTGGTATCATTAAGCACTTGTAGAGCTCAGCATCTTCAAATCACTTTTATAAGGAAGTTGACATATTTCCAAGGAAAAAGCACAGTCCAGTGCCAGGTTTAGCCACCACTTAAAGTGCTCAAACCCCACATCACAGGGCTGTTACTCACAGGTTGCACTGGGGATGTGGGTAGGAGTTTGAGAGAACAGAACCCCCCTGCCAGCACCTTCTGCCCACGGGAGGTCACCAAACCAGGGCTGAGCCTCACCTGGGGGCACTCAGGGGCAGCCACACGTGGCCCTGGGGCTGAAAATGCTTTGGGTACAGCACATGCCTGTCCCCCAGGAGAGCTGGGGGCTTGTTTGGCCACTGCTGGAACACCCCTGTGGGAGACTCACCTTCCTTTGTCTTCTTGTGCTCCCCTCGCTCCTTCTGCAGGGACCGTTCGAGCCGGGACCTGTGCTCGTACACCACTGGGGAGCAGAGAGGGGCAGAGCATGAGAAAAACCTCACATTTCTTCCCACATGCTTTTTTTCCCACCTATTTATTCTCCTGCCTGGAGCAGGGAGGGCACAGTTGGGCTAGAGACCACGGATATCCCCAGTATAACACAGCGCTCTCATCCTCGCTCAAGTTTTGCTTTGGTGCCCAAGCTGTGATGCCCAAGAATTTTCTCCCTTTCCACAACCCAACCACTGCCTGGCCCTCTGGGCATGGAGGAGAAGCAGGTCCCTGTGCCCCTGCCCACAGCCCAGCCCCTGTGCCGTGCCCAGGAGTGGAGAAGGGGCAGGGATGAGGCTGCTTCGTGCAGCAGCCCCGTGACAAATCAAGGCACCGCAGCAGCTTCCTGACGGATGGCGATTTTAATGCACTCCGATGTCTGAATGCAAACCAGGAGCTCTCCCTGAGCCACAGCCCTCAGCTGGAACAGGCTCCTCATCCCCCTGGCACTAATGGACACCGGGCCAGAAGAGCACTGGGCATGAAGTCAGAGGGGAGAGGTGAGAAAAGAAACCTTCTCCCAGAGCCAAGATCCCTCCAGAGCCAAGACCCTTGGGAGCAAGTCGTGCCATAACACACAATCTCCAGGAAAATTAACTAAGGGGGGTGATGTTTTCATGCACTAAACCAGTGCTAATCCATTCTTTGGTGAATTCTTGCCAAGCCAAGAGCCCCCAGTGACTCGTGCTCTCACTCCAGGTGGATCTATAGAGCCTGCCAGCTCCACCTGGGTCACGCTGGAGCAGCAAAGCTCACCTAAATCCTCTGCCACTTTTGTCCTCCCTCAGGGAGCAGGAGGGATCAGTGCCCTAGGTCAGGAATTCCCATTGTCACCAGCCACTCTGCGTCCTTCCTTCTCCTCGTCACCCTCCCCAGATGACACAGACAGACCCCACTGGTGAAGATGCTTCCCCTGGACTGGGCCACTCCATTGAGATTCTCCTCTGAAGTGAGGAAACAACCACATTCTTCAGCCCATCCCAGCAGAAATACGTGGTTTCCATCTGGAAGGATGTTTCTCTTGCAGAGCAAGCTGCTAAAGCCACCACTGCAGCTGTCCAAGTGTCTCCTTCATGACAGCTTTATTTTTAGGACCACTTTTCCCAACAGACTACTCAGATGTCACCCTGAGGGCTTCCCCAACCGAGCACACAAGAGACCGTGGGTGCTTCTTCACTACATGCTCGAGCCTTGTTCGAGGAAATTGTCATCTCGAGAGCATCAGCCACTTCCCCAAGGATTTGTGAGCTCTGGGCACTCATGTTTCTGCCAGAAGCATCTCACTTTCTTGCAGTCTTATCTAGCAGAGCTCCTGAGGGCAAGTCTTTGATGTGACTGGAACCTCATACCAGCAATGAAAAGCTTCTGTAGCCATAGGCTTGTGCAAACACCCACAGCCACAGATCCTAATGCTCCATCCCGGAGCAGAGGAGGCTTCAGGAACAGCTCCACATCATAGGCTGTTGATTCAGAATTTCAGAACACAAAATCTGTCTCTCCTGACCCTTTTTTAAAAACGAATCACCTAAACTGAAGTAACCTGCAGTGACTGGAAAATAAAGTTGCAATCTCTCCTGCTTTCCTCCAGGTCTCCAGAGCCCAGAGAAGGTGGGTTCAGCTTTACACAGAGCACTGCACACAGCGGTGTCTCTGCTCTCAGGGCTGCCCCATTCAGGGCCAGGAGCTGGCCTTTGATGGTCCTTGTGGGTCCCTTCCAATTCAGGATGTTCTATAATTTTACATTTTCTACTCATCTTTGCGGTGGAACACAGCAACTCATCCAACCCATCACTTGTACAGCTTTGGGAGCCAAGGAGCCAGGAAGTCTTTAACAATTTGCTATTACAAGAGAGAATGGAGGGTGGTCAGTGTTTAAATCCTGGACTTCAGCCAGAACTCGGCACTAAGGCACCATCATCTGCTGCCAAAGGAGCCAAAATGCAGGACTTGGGGCGCTGAAACAACGAAATCCCTGGCGGCGCCTTGCTGAAAACACAGAGTTAGATGCAGAAGACACAGGAATTAAAATCATGCGACAAGTGAGCACAGGGCCGGAGCCCAGAGCCCCAGCTGCCGGCTGTGCCGTGTTCAGCACCGAAGCACCGCGGGGAGCAGCCCTGGCACCGGCGCCAGAGCCATGGCCAGATGTGCCAGACACCCCTGCACGGCAAGACTTCCATGAACGCAGCTCCTCTCTGCCAGGCACCAGGGTTCTCCCAGCAGCCAAATCCAAAAAGAGGCCTTGCCTTTGTTAAAATTGTTGGACAAGCGTCTTCTCAAAATAAAAAAGGGTAGCCATGGCAACAACTGTATTTAGGAATAGGAGGGGGGTTAGAAACCCCAGCAACAGGCTACAGTTCTGCCATTCAAACATATTTGGGTGGAAAATACATGAGCTTGGCTCTGTTTTTGGCTTGAGCCTGTTGTTGCCAAAACCGGGGTTCCCTGAGGCTACCACTGTTGTCTTATTCCCTGAAGAACCAGCCCCTCTCTCCAAGAGGAGCAAGAGATGCTGACACACCAGAAAGGAATGTGGGTCAACCTCTGCCCTGCTGATCTTTGCATCTCCCAAACCCAGGATGCAGGTGGAAAGCATGGCTGGGACTGAGAAACACGTGAGGAGCTGTAGGTGTTTGACTACCCGATAAAGAAGAAATGGAAACAAGTCATAAGGTAACAGCAGTGAGCCCAAACACACACCAGATCCGTTTTCCGGACTGATTGGCTTTTTAAAGCATGTTTCCTGGAGAGGAACACACCACACTCTGCTCTCCCTGTTTACAAACAGAAATACACAGCCCTGGGCACAAGCAGCCCTTGGAGGATGATACATTTGCATCACAACACTGCACACAGAACCACCAGAGAAAAGTTAACCCTAAAAGACACAAATGTTGAGAAAACACATAAACGTGCAGAGTTCCCCAGCAATAGGGACTCTAGAAACAGTATCACTGGGTAAGTCCACAGAGGTCATGATGAATACCCTGTATTTGATTTTAGCCTCAGGAAGAGCTCTGATACAAACACTGTGATCTAAACGACTGTGGTTAAATGCACCTCTTGACCTTGAGTAGGACCACAGCAAACAATATTTTGTCCACATAAAATTCATTCTGTGGGCACTCCAGACCCAGCCCGTCCTCCAGCATTACACAGCCAGCTGCTGGCTGCCCACAGCGGATTCCCACCAAACCTCTCCACGGGGAGCTCAGTAAATCCCTCTAGAGACTCCAAATCTGGTGACAGCTGCTGGAAAGGGCGCTTCGGCACATGCACTAGGGCTGGAATGACAGACTAGACAAAGGAGGTAAGAGTTCAGGGATGGAGAAAGGTGTGTCCGTCCCCTGCTGAGATCTCCCCGTGGGCTGAAATGCCGTTTTCCCACAGTCAGGCATTTATGGAAGGAGGACAAGTGAGGGGAGAAAGGGGGAGGAGGAATACACACACTGTGTTTGCCTTCCGCTCTCTCGCAGCTCCTGCCAGAGGAGCCAAGTGCTGGTCAGCGGGCTCAGAAAAGCCAATTCTTCCTCCTCCTCCTCCTCCTCCTCCTGCCCCCCTTGGGGCGGGGGGATCCTCCAGCCCCGGCNTCCTCCTGCCCCCTTTTCGGGAGCTGTGTGCTGCAGCATCCATCAGCCCCAAACCCGCCGGCAAGACTTTTCTAGTCACGGATCAAGAAGAAGGCGGGTTTGGTTCCTTGCAAAGGCAAAGGGCAGCAGACAGCGTGACAACAAACTTTACTAAAGGATCCCTTCCCTCTCCGTTCGCTTCTGGGCCAGACACAGGGCAGACAGTGGAGCCACATCTCGGAGCCTGCCCAGCCAGCCCCTGAGAGCCCTGCCTGCTTCGGTTCTGCTTCGCGTTCAGAATGACAGAGGTTCAATTTTCACAGCCAAGGGGAGAAGAAATGGAATAGACGTGACGCAGCTGAACTCGCCGATCCAACACGCTCCGTTCCCCTCGCTGCGAGCAGCAATTCACGCTCAAGGCTCTTCTAAATCCAGACAGCCAAGGGGGGCGGGGGGGGGGGGGGGG
>VWZF01005396.1:588534-599930 GCA_013396755.1 Sclerurus mexicanus
GGGAAGGAAACAGGCACAACATCTCAGAGCTCTTTCAAGCTGAGCATCCCCGAGGCACCCCGCTCGTGGCTGGGCAGCAAAGCCACCGGCAGGTAACGCTGGCAGCGAGGGAAGTTCGGGCAGAGCATGCACACACGCACACTGACACACGCACGGGGCACCTCGCTCACCTTGGAGCTGCGCTGACAGCGCTTCCTGCTGCTGCTTGTATTTCTGGGCCAGGGCTTCTGCGCTCCGCACCTTCTGCTGCAAGTGGTTGTACAGGAAAACTCCGGAGCCCAGGCACGCCACGGTGACCAGGCAGAAGGCGGTCTGCAGGAGCCCCTTCTGCCTCCTGGAGCACATGCCGGTGCCCATGGTGGGGCCGGAGCGCGGCGATGCGGCGCTGCCTCGCCGCCGCTGCTAAACCATCTGATTAATCTCGCCCAGCAGCCCCTCTCCTCCGCAAATTCGCAGACCCCCTCTGGAAGACGCGATGCGAGTCTCGCCTTCCCTCAGGGCAGCTCCGGCCGCGCTCTCAGCGCCGGCTGCCCGTCGCGGAGCGGCGCAGCTCCCGGCAGGAGCATCCTCGGGCTGCGGGCACCGGCCCGGGCGCCCTGCGGGGCGCGGGGCAAGGGCAGCCTGCGGAGGGGAGAGAGCAGGAGCGGCAGGAGCAGGAGGAGCGGCAGGAGGAGGAGGAGGAGGAGGAGGAGGAGGAGGAAAACTTTTGCTTCCCATGTGCTGCAGCGGCCGGGGGGGCGGGAAGGGGGTACCGCCGCCTTTGGCTCTTCCCACCTCCCCCGCTGGAGCAGCGGCCGGAAAAAAATCACCCGGCGGGAGGAGAAGCCCTTGGGCCCCCTCGCCGCGGCTCCCGGGAGGAAGCGGCGGCCACCGGGGCCGGGAGAAGGGCCAGGAAAGCGGCGGCGGTGGCATCCGGGCTGCGGCGGCGGCGAGTCCGCCCTGCGCGCCGGGAGGGGCCGGGGGGTGGCCGGGAGGGGACCCAAACCCCGCCAGCCCCCCGGGGATACCCGTGGGGGGGCCCGCTGCCCGTGCCCGGGTGGCGCAGGGGGTCCCATCTGCCTTCATCCCCGGAGGAAGCGACATCACCGTCACTCATCTCCCAGCCCTGAGCCCCCGAGCTCTCCCACGTGCGAGTTTTCCACTCCCCGATCCAAAGGAGCTGCCGAACCCACAGCCGGGGCTGGCGGCACCTCTTGGGAAGGGGAGGTGGGTGAGGGACACGGGTGGGTTAACCGGGAGGGCGTCCTCCTGTGAGTTCTTTGAAACCTGCAGGTCTTTACGAGCTGTGGTTGCCTCTCAGGAAAATATGAGCAGATAAAGGCATGAGGACAGCACGAGGAGAAGGGTGTGAACGAGTCTGGCTTTTTCATACAATCACAGAAGGGACCTTAGAGTTCATCCTGTCTACTCCCTACACCCTCCAGACCAGGTTGCTCCAAGCCCCATCCAACCTGGCCTCAAACCCTTCCAGCGATGGGGCATCCCAAGGTGTTCCAGGCAGCTGAGCCTCTCCTAAGCCCTCAACGTGGGCTGTTCTCTTCTGGCAGAGCCCAACTTGCTTCACCCAGGTGGGTGATGCACAAGGTGACTACACGGCCTCTAAAGGTCCCTTCCAACCCAAACCATTCCATGATTCTCTACTTCATGGGACAGACAAAGCTGCCTGGAGCCTCACCTGTGCTCTGAGCTCAGATCTGTTTAAGACCCCTGGGTTTATAATGACTCTTGCCTGTACCAACAGTCTGACTGTTAGGCTGGCTCATCTCTTATCTGAGCTCACAAGGATACTTCCTCTGGAATTCTGCCAAGTTCCATATTTCAGGCATCTGGGGAATAAGCAACAATCACAACAATTCTTCATCAGCAATTTCCCTCTAAGAATCATGTGTGGTTTTTATAAATGTTAATCAAATGAGCTTTACAGCACTGCAGGGAATTAGTTGAATGGCATTTCTGTCACCCTAACTTGTCGATGGGAAAACTGAGGCCCAGCAATTCCTCTAAGGTTATGATTTATCCAAAATGACTTTTATATGCCGGGTTTTTCCAACCTCCCTCCCCAAGCATTAGAAGTGGATTTGAGATGTTGTTCGAGGTGTCTGCCAGACCATGGGTGAGACTCAGCCTACTGGAAATGGGATGATTTGGCTGATGGTCCTGGCTCTGGGTACAGCTTCCAGAAAATGTTATAGATTTGCCTTAATGAATTAGCTGACTATTCCAGCCTTACTGCTTAGCTCTTTCTGAACGCCAGAATAGCACTGATGGGATGTTCCATGCAGGCTTTGTCTGTCACGGATCATGTGTAGAACCAGGGATAGCCTGATTCACATATCTCCCTTCAAGACACTCCACCTACCACGCATCTGCCAGTCTTACTCTCCCATTGTGTCTTTGCACAAATATCCTGGGGTTGGTGAATGTTCCAGCATCTCTTCAGGCTGTTTGTCAGGAGCTGGAATGTCTTTTGTCTGCATCCTGAGGACTGAGCAGGCAGCCCATAGGATGAGAGCTTTAAGTCTCAGTTTTGCCTCTATTCAGCATTCTTCTTTTTTTAGTTTTTTTCCTCCTGCTCTCATTAATTACTTCCTGATGTGCTGGTTCCTGCCTGAGAAACACTGGGAATTTCAGAGGCTTTGACAGAGAGGAGTCTGGAAAAGGTTAAAATCCTGAATTAGGGGATGTTTATCTGACAACGATGTGATTGACAGAATTTCTGGGATCAAGTGCTTTACTCTTCTGCGCTGCATTAAAGGCAGTTATAGATTTGACCCTGTATTTCTGCACCAGATCTAGGGCCAGATGAATAGTACAGCCACGGTGAGAGCCAAAGGCTTTGCTCCTTGCTTGTGTTTTGCCAGTATTTATGTGATACGGAGGATTCTTCTTTGTGCAAATTACCACAACATCCCACATCTCTAAAGATCTACAGCCACTAGGCACAAGTATTTTTAGGAAGATACAGAGGAGGAGAGAACCCTGAGCTAAAAAAATTGACCATAGGTGACAGCTCCCTTCAAATCCAACTCAAAATGCTTTGTGCCTCAGGGATTATCTGATCATCTCCTTTTGCTCCCTCTAATCCAGTGGGTGATCACATCTGATGACAGCTTTAAAATAATAATCTGAACAAAACAAGCAATTCCCATGGGAAAGCTCTGACTGTATGTACTTGTAAAGAAAATGCCACTTTTCCCCCTGTAGAACAAACCGTGAGTATTAACCATCTGTGCAAGTATTGCAGTCCTGGAAAGCTCCATCCTTTTAATAAGAGCTTTGGATTTCATAGCAGGCATTTAATCGGCTGTGGGAGTGTTTTCAGCCAGGTTATGTAAATGCTGTCAAGAAACCAAGTGTCTGAAAAAGATGGATGTGAGGAATGTGCTAGTGGGAGGCAGAGGGGAGGCTGGATTGTTTAGGGGTTGCAGTTTCACAGCAGTGTTTTATAAACCTACTGACCAAATTGGCAACATCCACAACCCTTTGAAATTGGCCGAGCAGGACATTTTCACCCTACAGACCTTCTGGGTCTTGCCTGTGCATTCCAGAGAGATCCACTCTGGGAATCCAGTGCATAAATGTGGGAAGGAATAGGCTGAACAGGAGACGAGTTTGAGGCAGGAGTTTGAGGCAGGAGTCCAGAGAATGAGAAATGTTTAAAAGATAAAGTGTTCTCAAACGGGCATCTCTGTGTGCATGAATTTAGAGCATTGGAAGAACCTGCCAGCACTCCTGGAGGTGCCTGCCCTTCCCCACACAGAAATTCCCAAAGAATTTCTTACAGGACCAAAAATGCCCTAAATTAAACAATACCTAGGAACAGATCTCATCTCTGTGTCTCCAAGGTTAAGGGGCGGGAAAGCTGAACCATTCCTTCCTTCTCATAACACGGAGTGACAGCTTGTAATTAGGATTCATTAGAGGCTGCCCCAGGGAACTGATGGGACCATTTTTCAGGATGCCTTGTTGGAATTATTTTTCATCTCACGATGCCACGTTGGCTCATTGCTCTCAGTTCTCTTCCCCAAGCCTAAGGATGTGCTTTGAGTCATCTCAGTGCTGTGCTGTGCCTAAAAGTGAGGATATGAGAGCTGAAGAACCCTTGGTGCTCTCACAGCCCTGTCAGACCTCGGGGACAGGCACTGAGCAAACTGTGGGCATGGCCATTACACAAGAGAATGGGAACAAGGGAGCAAAATGAGCATAAACCTTGTCTTTTTGACAAGGTTCTAGGGTCAAACTCATCATCTAGAAGAGTATTAGACATTGGAGTGTAAGAGGAAGTTTGTTACATCCACAATTACTGGAAAATGTCTGGATATTTTGGTATGTTACTTGCTATCTAAAAACGTCAGCTCCCAGAGTCAAAGTATTATGAGAGAAACTCATTATTCTTTAAAAAAACAACCTTTATTCCAAGAACTTGTAGTGCAAACAAACCTCCACCATGTGAATGCTTGCATCTTAGTTCCTCTGGGAATAGAAAGCATCTTCACCTTTTAATTCCACCTCATCTTTCACACTTTGGACTGGGAATCTTCCTGCAGAGGATTCTTTGAGTCCTGAACCAGTGTGTGATTTGGGTTCAGCTTCAATCCAAAGCAATGAGAACTGGATCCAAAGGGACAAAATAAAACAAGAAGGGCCAAAGAGCATATTCTGCATAGAAGATGCAGCACAGCACAGTTACAGCCCTGTGGCTCCACTGCCTGTTTGCTTTCAGTGTCACTCCTGGAGCTATTTAAAGGCAAGCCAGTGCCCTTTAAATATGTGCAAAGCCTTTACTGCCTTTCTAAGGTACAGACATTTTTATAGAGCCAGGGAACATTCCAGCCTCCAAAGGTAATAAAAATGCAGTGTGCCAGAAAACAATAGCAAAGCAGCAAAGGGGTTTTTGGCTTGTTGAACTGAAAAGGATTCTGACTCCATGCTCTGCTCAGCCCCAAAGCATCAGGCAGCCAAGCCCATGGTGGTAGAGGCTCCTCTTCTTTCACTGTATCCTTTTGGCCCCATGTCAGGTTAAAAGCGGAGGTGTCAGGAGAAGTCTTTGCACGTGGTTAACATGGCTAAAGGCTCAACTGTCCATTCCAAAGAAGCATTAGTGGGAAAAGATGGTTGCACTGGAGTGAAGCCAGGGAGGCAGTGGGTGAAGCCCTGCCCGTGGGAGAAGAGCTTGGCAGGACTAGTCACAGCCTGCTGGGATGAGCCTTCCTCATCCAAGAGTGATCTCCAGGATCTCAGTTGCCTTCTCTTCCTTATGGGCTCTGTTCTACCCAGGGAGAAATTATGCCACAGAAAGAGCACTGGCACTAGCACTAAAATTTTCCTTCCTACCACTGAGCTTTATGAAGTCCAGTGTTACTATTGATGAGCAACATCTGCTTCAAACTCCCTGTGTTCACACTGCCAGGCTGTAACACGGGCTGGGGAAGGACTCGAGACATGAGTATGGCCAAGACAGCACAGGGTTCTGCAGTTCTTTCCAGCACCTTTGTGTTGCTGGGCTTTATTTCTACCTGGATTTATTTTGCAGTATATATTTCAGAAAGTGCATCAGCCACTCCGTTCTGGGCCATCCAACTGTTTCTCACGCCTGCACCTGTAAGTGCAGACATTTTCCTTGCTTGTGGGTGATGTGCCATTTGTCACTGGATTCCAGTGGGGGAATTGCTGGGAGAAACACAGAACCTTTTAATTGTATTGCATGTGAGTGGTTGGAGCTGATCAGGAGTCCTCTCCTCAGACAGACAGCTGATGGTGGGAGGAGAAGCCTCAGCATGGAGCTGACACAGAACACTCAGCAGCAGATCTGCATGTTCTGCTTCCTCCTCCAGGATTTTCTACTGCACCATGTGGCATCCTGGGATGACACAGAGATGTGAATTCCTCATGATCTCACTCCAGTGTTTTTCCAGGGGAAGCTTCATGCCTGTACAAGCATTCTCTTGGAATCAGCCAGCCTCCTCGGTTGGACAAAGGGCTTCTTTGTTTTACTTCAGGTTTTATTTTATTTTATCCAAATGTCCATGATACATCAAGCTGGATAGATCATTTGTGAGCAACTTGAGCTGGCATCCCTGCATGTGAGGTGTCAGCCAGGGAGATTTCAGTCTGGTTTTTAATACCCCCATAAGCCAAGAGCTTAAGTCATCTCTGCTTTGTCACTGTGTGTTAACTGTAGCCATCGACAGATTTAGGGTGAGATTTTATGTATTGCTTAATCATCGTTGATTTGAAATAGAATAGACTTTCCTGAATCATGTATTAGGTTCTGCAAATTCTGTTCAGCATTTTCCCTGCACGTAGATAATGGGAACACAGCCTAAATGGATTTACCACAGAGATGTTGAGTCTGAGGTCCACATCTGTTTGCAGAACAGGGACAAGAGGATGTCATCTACCACTCACCTACCTGGGAATCCTCCTAAGGTGGTTGTCTTCAGCAGCCCCCTTCCAGGTGTCCATGTCCATGGCATGGAATGGGTGTGTTGAATAGTAAGACTTCAACAGGGAGAACAACATGGAGCTGTAAAAATGGAAATCAGCTCCCGTTCTATATTAACCTGCCAAAAATTCTCTCCGTGGCCAACAATCAAATTGACAACAAGCTAATTACAGAGAGACCTCTAAATACAAGAAGTTGTTACCTGTATCTCCAGCTCTAGGTGTCTGACCAGCCCAGAAGTGCTCATGCACATGGCTCATTTGCCTCCCTGCACACATTCCAGAGGCTCTATTGGGAGATGGAATCTGCAGAGGTGCCTGTGACTCTCCCATCCTGTGGCTGGAGGCAGGAGCAGCCAATTTGGCCTTCAGGCCCTCAGCTCTTGCACAAAAATGCACGTTCTGGCCAGCACTGCCTGCAAAGTCAACCTCAAGGAGCACAGACTCTACTTCTTACATAACACTAAATAACAAACCTCGTGGAAAGTGACTCTCCCAGCCCTCTTTATGTCATTCAGACAAGGAAAAAGCCCCTTTAGGGCAAAGTAAGTCATGCCCTTCTTCTCCAGAGGATGATTAGTGCACTGCCTGCTAGGTTAAGTCCTACAGGGCACTGACAAACACCCCGAGGAACACAGCACAGGACAATGATGCTGATATTCCAGCTTTTTCCCTCTGAAACTCTGCCAGTTACCCCCCTTTTCCCCTGCTCCTTGTTTATTTACCACCGGCATGTCCTCCCTGCCTCAGCACAGAGGGACACTGCAGTGTCTCATGCTCCTCACTGCAGTTTGCTCCCAGCAGGTTCCATATCTGGGATACGGACAGAAAACAGGGATGTGTCAGTGAATGGCAGCCCTTGGAATCTCCTTCCTTTGGCACCACAGGGACAGTCAGGAGTGGAGAGTGGACTCTGGTGGGGGAAGGAGGGAATGATCAGCATTGCAATGTCTCCTTCCCCCACAGTCCTGCAGCGAAGATGGAACGTCCCTTCTGAGACGCTCCTGGAGTGCCAGGATTTCCTGGGGTGGGTTTTCAGCTGCTGCAGGAGCCAGAGTGTGCAGAGATCTCCAACCCTGGGCTTGCAGGGGGCTCCCGGTTCCTTAAGGACAGGGAGGGTGGGGCTGGTGCGTATTTACTTTTAAAAATTAACTCGGTTTTAAGACAGGATCTGGCAAGGTTTACAGCACGAGAACTATTCATAAAGAGCTTGTGTGTACAGTGCAGCCAGGGAGGCACAAGGACCTAATTCCCCTCGGCGCAGGGAGGAACAAAGCCAGACATTCATTTACAGCCACACAGAACTTGACCTCAGGTACATGAGTGAGTTGCTTAAATAACCGCAGGAGCAGGGAGAAAAAAAGGAGGATTAGTTTCCTTGTCTGCTCTGTGGCTGGGACCAGGTTCAACACTGGTGTAATCCCACTGATTTCACTGCAGTCACACTTGGGATCGCTTTGGGATTTTGGAGGCTACATTAATGCAGCAGGATGCTGCACTCCCAGGCTTTCCCAAGCATTAGCATTCTGAGGGGGTAGAAATTCATCCCACAATACAGTGCTGAGAATTTTAAAATAATAAAGAAGCCAAGATGCCTACTGTCACCATTGCCAGCTAATTATACCAGCATGGACAGGCTTCCCTTGCAGAATTCCATATGCTGTGTTCACCCAGCACAATAAATAAACCATGTTAAAGGGGGGAGGCTGAGAAGACATTTCTGGTTTTGAAATCCCTTAACCCCAAAGTTAAAAACAGATGAAATAACTGAATGGAAATTGCCTTTTTTTTTTTTTTTTACATACAGCTTTTTCTCAGCCTCTGGATGTGCTTCAGTGGAAGGTGGGCAGAGGGCAGGGGAAGAATTCATATTTAGCAATTTATTAAGAGTTTCCCTGTTATTCTCCTCCACTCAACCCTGGGCTTTAGGCACAGCCATCCCAGCATTCAGCCAGTCTTCCACCTGGCACTACTTGGACACTCAGCAAAGGCCAGAAGACTGGATGAAACAGATTGATGCAGTTTTCCTATTTTTCAGTAATGCTGAGCACTGGATGGATCCTGTCTAAGATATTGTCTGGAGCAGCCATGGTAGGAAGAGGGGACTCCAAATACACTCAAACGGCAGGACTACTGGCCCAGGGAGGTTGTCTGTGACCCACCTGGTACAACTACTCTTAATTATTCTTCTTTGGTACATTTTCTACTTGTTTTACAGTGCTAAAGATTGTTGGAAAGGAATAAAGAGGAATTCCCCTTGGGTTTCGATTCTATTAAGTCATGGTTTCATTTGTTTCAGAGGAGAGACCTAAATCTGAATTTAGGTCTGAGTTTCTGAATTCAGTCTGAACTGAATTTCCTCAAAGTTAATTCCCAAAGCTGGGCACTGGATGTAGGTCACTTTCCTTTGTTCTGAGACTGAGCTGAGCTATAAATACCACTCGTTTTTCTCTGAAAAGTGGAAGCACACATATCCTTGCTGCTCTATCCAGGTCAGTGCCTCTGAAGGCAGTGCCACAAGGTGTAACATCATTGTGGGATCCAGGGAAAGCTGCTGCTTCCAGGGTCTGCTTTTAAAGGAGAGAATTCTCTAAACCAATTTTTCCACATGCAAATTCCTGTATTAAGCATGCAAAACAGCACTGCAGGACACGGTTCTTGGGGAAAGTGTCCTTCTAAGGACAAAGACACATCTTGGACAACCTGTTTTCCCCTCGGCAGCCAACATATTTTTTTCCATGTTAGTGTTCACCTTCAAAGACCATCACTCAGTTCCTGCTGCTGGTGCTTCCATCACACAGGGATCACCCTTGGTGGCCCAAGTTTTCCATGTGCCATGCCACTAAGCTGCAAAATGTTAAGGATGCTTCCTTTGGGGAAAAAAAAGGCAGGTTAACAGCCCTAAATCCATATGGCCTGGCTGCCCCTGGAGTGACTTCCATGGCTGATAGGAGGTGCTTAACAAGAAGCCTAAGGAATAGTCCCTGGATATTTCTGTGTAACAGCGGCATCCAGTGGGCAAAGAACGATTCCTGGCGATATCCTGGAAAAATCAGGATAGGGCCACGTAAGAGCAGAGGTTTGTTTCTCTCCCACACTGAGTGCTGTGCAACTCCAGCCCTTTGCAGCAAACAGTACGATGTCCAAGTCTTCCCTAACACCCAGCCTGAGTTTTCATTGCTGCGTTTTAACCCATTAATTTTGGGCTGCTGATGCCTGAGAAGGCGCCTTCACAAACAGCTTAACACAGTTTTCCAATCTTATTTATTTTGTTTTAAAGAGAGATTAGCTGGAAAAAAACCCCAAACAACCGACCTGACACAACTCAGAGCCAGAGTTTAAGCTCAGATTTACAGGGACTGGCAGAAGTAAGGTCTAAATTACCTGTGTTTACTGAGTGAGCCCAAAAGCAGCTGCTCTGGATGTGAATGGATCTTGTCACACAATTGATGCTGGCTGTACTCACCTGTCTCCAATGTGTTTCTGTATTTACACCAACATCAATCTGCCCGGACAAAAGCAAGCTGAGGGAGGGAGCACCAGTGCATGCACAGATCCACTCACCACCTCCCCAAATAATTCCCAGCACTCCAGTCTTCACCTTGCGACCAAAGGGTGACATAAAATGCAGTTGTGCTTGGGGCCAAGGGAGATCTGTTCACTCATTTCACATGTTCAGCCACCCCAACGTGTGTTTAACTGGCCTGGCCAACGTCACTTTTACACAACACTGGGGACAAGGGACACCGAGTCCTCCTGTTTGACTTTATCAAATGGCAATGACAAGCTTGTTTTTGGACAGGTCCTTTGTACCCTGTAGGCGTAAAACTCACGGGAACAGCTACTGTGCTGTGGCACTGTCTCAGAAATTTGCTCTCTTCGGTCTCCACAAGCCTCGGGCAACGCTGCTGCCTGATGCCTTTGTTTCCTCTGAGCTTTAGGGCTCTGAGAGCTCCTGATGGGCTGCATGGGATGGCACACGTGGGGTTTTTTATGACCTTGCTGCCATGTCCCTGTTGTGAGTGCAGGGCGTTACGCTGGCAAGGTCTCACCTCACTTCACCAGCACGTCTACGAGGTGTCTCTGACCTCAGCGGGGGTAAAGCCAGCTGACTGTGTGTCCTACCCCAGACAGGAGAGGGTTTACATGAACAATGTCATCGCTATCGCCATCAGAGAGATGGTACACACCTGTAAATTGCCTCTGAAAGTTCAGTATAAACACAGTAGTAACTCATGCTTTTGGGTTCAAGGCCAAGCTGGATGGAGGCCTGAGCAACCTGGGACAGTGGAAGGTGTCCGTGCCCACGGCAGGGGGTGGCACTGGGTGATCTTTCAGGTCCCTTTCAGCCCAAACTATTCCGTGATTCCATGATTCCACAATCTAGGCGTTCAGATTCCTGTGTGGTGGCGCTTAGGCCACCACGGGCCTCGCCCGGGCAGAGGGAGGGGGATGCCAAAGCCCCAGATGTCCCTTAGGGTTCACTGACTGATGGAGAGGTTTGGGCTGGAAGAGACTAAAAGCCCACCCACTCCCACCCCTGCCATGGGCAGGGACACCCTCCCCTATCCCAGCTCGCTCCAAGCCCCGTCCAGCCTGTCCCCGGACACTCCCAGGCACGGAGCAGCCCCAGCTTCCCCTCGAAACCCACTCCAGGCCCTGCCCGCCCTCACAGCGACGGATTCCTTCCCCACACCCAACCCGAACCCACTAAACCACCAACTCCTCGGGCTGGGCCACCCAAACCCGCACCCATTTCACCCCGAACACCCCACGGCGGCCCCCAAAGCCACCCCCCAAAGCCGTGAGGGCCCTGCCCGGCCTGCCCGGGGAGCGGCGGTGCCGGAGCCGAACAGGAAGGGTTCGTGCCCCGGGAGCGGCGGTGCCCGGGGCAGAACGGGCCGGGTCTGGGCCCCGGAGCGGCGGTGCCGGAGCGGGCCGGGTCTGGGCCC